>JAWPHD010020934.1:0-29892 GCA_037043455.1 Cyrtodaria siliqua | reverse complement strand
CTGTGAACGGTATCTTTTTTTTGCTTACGCCTGTAATTCTTCATTTTTGTCGTTTTTATCGAGTGAATCCATGGGTATGATCCCATTAGGATGCGGTGCTGATTCGGCCAGGATAAACTCAACGCATCAGCGCTGCAAGGATACGGTCATCCTTGTCACCGCGAATGATGATATGCTTTACTGCATGCTGGAACTCTTTATTAGAGCATGGGAACACATATTTACTTAAAGCTACAGAGTCTCTATATCAATCGATTTCTTCTTTGTGAGTGTGTCTTTATTTGTTTATCCATGTTCACCAGTTCATGTCGAAATCGGATATTTAAGCGAGAAAATATAGCGCAGGAAATCATTTAATGTATATACATCGATCAGTGCACATCGTACCTATACACAGGTAACAATAATTTTCACAGAAAAAAAAGTTAGCCTCTTTCGGGGCTCGAACACACGACCTTCTGATTTCATGTCCGGCGCTCTATCCGCTGAACTATAACGCTACTGGAGAAAATAGTATATTAACTACCATTATTATAAGGCAAAATAACTTAACATATTTGAACGCAACTCAAGATCGATCAATAAATATGTTGTCCATCTTGCGGCACGTGTAAATTAAGGACTATCGGTCAGCCATCTTTATTCAAACAAATCCAAAATCGATGAGATATGGTCAAGTGAATTTTTCAACGATGTACGCATTTTAGGCACGAGCAATGTCAACCATATAAGTTACATGACAGTAATTCAACTCTATTGATGTGAACATAATATTAGAAAGAATACTTATATGGCAGAAATTGTGCGCTTTATATTCGAAAGGTTTGGTACAGTTTTACTCAAAGTTGTTTTGTTTTTTATGTGAAATAAACTGGTCCTTAAAATAGTCCATTTATCCAGCGAGTGCAGACGAGACATCATTTCTGAATAAAATAAGCCATGTCATCACATCATCCAAAATTCGAAATACATGTATTCGAAACTCGAAACTCGATTTTCTCTACTCGAAACTCGATTTTCTCTACTCGAAACTCGATATTTTCTACTCGAAACTCGATATTCGAAACTCGAAACTCGAATTTCTCTACTCGAAACTCTAATTTCGAAACTCGAAACTCGATTTTGTCTACTCAAAACTCGATATTGTCTACTCGAAACTCGAATTTGTCTTCTCGAAACTCGATTTTGTCTACTCAAAAACTCGATATGCTCTACTCGAAACTCGAATTTCTCTACTCGAAACTCGATATTGTCTACTCGAAACTCGATTTTCTCTACTCGAATTTCTCTACTCGAAACTCGATTTTGTCTCCTCGAAACTCGAATTTCTCTACTCGATACTCGACTTTCTCTACTCGAAACTCGAAGTTTGGCATCTCTAAATCTTTGTAACAGTACACTTTGCCATGCTCTAAATGGAGATAACCGTGCCCTAAGTGGATTTGGTGTCACTAGCTACGCTAAGACATACCGAGACATTGCATTTTATGAAGAAGAAAAAAAGGAAAAAAACACCGAGGCATTGCATCTGTACAATTGAGAGAATGTACTTACTATGTACACCGGTAGCTGTATCAGTGTTGGGATCGAAACAAAAAATAGATACAAAATTAAAAAAAAAATGAACATGTTATTTGTTGAAAACAAACATTTAAAGTTTTCCGGAAAAATTATCACAGAGTATTGTAGGTATAGACTATAACTACAATACTCTGCACTCTGGGATAATGTTACCACTTCGTTCCAGAATATTACACAGTAATTTATAACCATTGCAAAGGATTTGAATTGAATTTGGTTATAAGGCGCACCAACACATGAAAGGTTATATGGCGCCTAACAGGAATGAACATGCCCCTTGATTTCTGGAAGTTAACCGTTTGTAAACATGAATTTAGGCAGAGGGGTAGAATCCCCCCAAATTCATGTTCATTTTATAATTTTTTGTTCATGTTCATTAAAGGTCTTCATCATGATCCCTGCATTGTTTCAGGTGCCATCTCGCTCACATCAAAAGAGCAGTGGCAGAAAAACAATAAACGTGGCTCCAGCGTAAATGGAGTTTCTATGATAGAATTTGCAGCAACTCTGCAGTTCAGGGTGAGAAGGTTCTAGGCCCATTTTCCATATTTTATCTCGATGTACATGGAGGATGAGCCTGGGAATTTAAGTAGCATGATTAAACTTACTGCAGATCTATTGATTGTTTTACTCAAGCATTTAACAATTTCCCTGATACTCAACTTTTAAATAATACATTAATCATTGAAATTCAAACGAATCAACGAACATTTGAAACTAAACAACATCCGCGTACGTTCAATGTCAATTACACGTTATATATACGTCTAGTATACGTCATTATTTCGTCACGTGAATTCATACATGTCAAATGCCAAAAAAGGATACTTCGGGGATTTACTTCTGTATAGAGAAACGGTTGAATTGAATAACAAACATAACTTAAAATAGATCATTAATATTTTACTATGAAAACATGCGATAAAAAAGTTATAATTTTGTTCTGCTCGCGGTAAAGACGTTAACATAACATAAGAGTTTGATGTGCGATAATTCATCATTGTGCTAATATGTCCGACATCCTCAAAATGGGCGATCGCATTAAATTTTGGAACTCTTAGGTTGCAGACATAACATTTTGTAAATGTGTCTTTTTGTTTCATTTCTTTTAATCTCAATACTTAAACTTGGATCACCATTAGAATATTATGGCAGATTATTATGCAAATGTATTGCTAGTTAAGTCCAGAGTTTTTTATTAATTGGTTTACGGGAGATTTTGATAAAAATGAGATAAAATTTGATAAACTTTATTTTTAAAACATTATCGACAGCAAATGAGGGGGGGGGGGGGGGGGGGGGGGGGGATCGCGAAAAAAATTTAAAAATCGCGATTTCAAATTTTATTTTTATTTGGGTTTTCAAAATTTAGGAGCAGCGTTCCCGTAAACAAATTAATAAAAAAAACTCTGGCCTAACTGTATAAGCCACAGTATGCACAACCTGGTGTTTTCATTCAGTTTTTCATTTGGCGAATTCGACTGGGACTTTTTGTTTAGCACGACAGCTTCGTTGAGCATATTTTTTGTTCGACTTGTAGTACGAAACTCAACGCTGGTGGACCTCTGAAAAGTAAGTTGCTCAACAGAAAGTCGCCAGTCGAATACGCCTAATAGGCATAGAAATAATTGATCCAAAAGGCATTTCTTATGCAAGAATCTGAACACAAATGAGCTGCATCTTGCGAAAAGGGGTCTTCATGCATCTGCGTAGTGTTGTCCTGGATCAGCATGTGCAGTCCACACAGGCTAATCCGGGAAGACACTTTACGCAGAAGCGCTAATACCCTTTTTACCAAGATGCGGTTCAATTATATGACATGAACACATTCACGCAGTTTGATCTGAATCTACAGTGTGTGTTAATCACGTATCAAACCTTCCGAGAAGCTACTGGCTACTGTGTAGATACAGATCAGACTGAATGAACGTGTAGGCTGTTGGTGATTTTCTGTTTCTAGAAGGTCTACTCTAAGTATATATATATATTCTGGAAGCTGAAAATGTCGTACCAAATTAGCCTGTGCGGCCTGCACAGGCTGATCAGGGACGACACTCTACGCAAAGGCATTTATACACCTTTTCGCAAGATGCAGCTCAAATGTACTTGTATTGTTATTGATTGTCGCTATTTTTATGCCCCCGTATCGATAGATCGGGGGCATATTGTTTTTGGTCCGTCTGCGCTGTATCTGCGTGTCTGCATGTCTGTCCTGAACTTTAACATTGCCTGTAACCTTTGATCCATTCAGCTACAGGCTTCACATTTGGTATACATATTCTATTAGTCAATGGCGTTCACATGGCAGCATGCTAAAAGACCTTGACCTTCACCATGACCTTGAAAATGACATTGAAATCTTCATTTTGATAAATCATTGTAACTTCTGATCCATTTAACCTACATACGCCATAATTCATATACATATTCTACTAGTCAATGACTTTCACATGGCAACATGCAAAATGACATTGACCTTCACCTTGACCTTGAAAATGACATTGAACTTCGTGTGGTTAAAGCTGAAATCGGGGACATAGTGTTTCAAAAACACATTTTGTTGTTTGCTGAAATGTAAAAAAGCTAGACAGAACTAGTCATTTTAATCATCTGCTTATTTGTTAAGTTCCATAGATCTAGATGTTAAATTATTTCCTCCAAATTTTAAAATAAAATACACTAGACAAATGTAAAAGATGTTGATACCCTTTAATTACTCATTCAAAACCCTTTCCCTCATTAAAAGCATCTCCTACTTCTCTGCAATAGACATATTTTAAACCATTCTGGGAAAAGGAAAACTTGTTAACCCTTTCCTATACAGACGACTTTTGACGCGTCTGCAGCAGATGCCTTTTAAACACATTGTGGGAAAAGGAGAAATTGCTCATAACGAGCAATTTCTCCCTTTCCCACAATGTTTTCTACTCTGTCAGAAATTTTAACTCTCATTTGTTCCAGTATTGATTTATTTTCTTCAGACATTTTCAATTTGGAAAAGTCTAAAAATTGCATATCAGGAAAAGGGTTAATATTGAACAATTTCTAGTTTTATCACTATGCTTTCTTCCCTCTTAAATATTTATTAAGAATGTCAAGTCTTTTCTATTAAAAGTTTCATTTTGGCAGTCCAGAAGTTGCAAACAGTTAATAGAAAATACTTTAAATGCAAGCGGGCTCGACAAAAAATCACTATTTCATTGGGAAAAAAAATCTTCTTTTGTATTAAAGGGATTATATAATATATACAAGGAAATCTTGGATGGAGCAAAAATGATCAGCATACTTGATTTCAGAAAAAAGCATGATTGCAAGGCAGACATTGCTTTCTACAAACAACTTGAGCTGATCTTGTAGTCATAAAACAGTTTATTCTGCATGCTCAGTAACAATCCCTGTGCTCTGTGCCCATGACACAAGCAGCGCACGCAGGACTCAAACTCTGGATGCCCGAGTGCTAATACAATGCCTTAACCACTCAGCCATAGAGGACCCTCACATAAGTTTTATAACCTCTGGGCCTGATCTCACGGCGTTTCCAAAGAAGCTTATATGAAATGGTGATATAAGGTTAATATTCTCCAGAGAAGAATGGAAGAACAAGACAAAAAAGACACGTGAAAGTTTAACTGTGAGACTGAATCAAAAACATCGTTGGAAACAATTTATCCTTTTCCCACAATGTTTCCAAGACATCTGCTGTAGAAGAAACCATTTCCAACATGCAAGAAATCTGCAGCAGACGACTTCGAAAACATGTAGACAAAGTTGAATATATTATAATTATTTAAATAAAGTTGAAAACATTGTGACAAAAGAAGAAATTGCTCAGAATGTTTTCAAAAGGTGTCTGCTGCTCATGGAAAGGGTGACCTGGGCACTACAGCATCATTCATAATACGATCCCCAAAACTCTGAGCTCTCCAACAAAGCCAACTGCTCCCATTCTCAGTTATTGTGACGGGAGAGGAAAATGGCAGCCTTGTAAGAAGTCTCGGCCACAGAGAATACGGTTGCGAGGTTAAGAGTAATCATGGATTTAGACAATATAGCAGTTTTAGCAATTCACAAAAGCTTGTAAGCTAACCATGTTAAATAAACAAATTAACCATTTCCCAGATACAGACAACTTTTGACATGTCTGTATCAAACGACTTCTGAAAACAGTGTGGGAAAATGGGAAATTGCTTATAAAAAGCAATTTCTCCTGTTCACACTATGTTTTCTATTCAATAATCTACTATTATACTTTCATTTGTCCAGATTTTCTACTTTTTTTCATGAGAGACTTTCAATTTGAAAGAGGCTATACATGACATGTCAAGGAAAAGGTTAAGAAAGTGGTGACTTAAGTTAATCGACAATATTCCAAGACTCAGTACTGGCCCAAATCTTTCCTCTGAAAACAGACAAGTTTGAATGATTTTGTGGGAAAAGAAGCAACTCATTTTAACTAGCATTTGCTTCTTTTTCCCAAATCTTCCACACCTTTACAATATGCAAGAGCAAAAGCATATTCCAAGTACATCTGTGTTTCTTGCAGGCAGTGGATAGGCTGATAGACAACAGTGAAGGACGACTTAACCCATTACCACATAATTTAACCCATTACCCCATACGGAATTTTGTAACGGGTGCAATTTGAAAGCATCAGCAGACGATAATAGTAAATTACGCCAAATGACAGTTTCATTTTGAGATAGAGTAGAAAACATTGTGACAAAAGGAGAAATTGCTCGTTACGAGCAATTTCTTTTTATGTCACAATGTTTTCTGAAGTCGTCTGCTGCATATGCGTTAAAATGCGTATTCATGGAGTAAATGTTTAACACATTCCTTGATATGTCATTTACAGGGTCTTCAAAATTGAAAGCATCACAAGAAAAGATTATGAAATCCAAACAAACAAAATTTCAATTGTAAGAATGGTTACTGATTATAAAACAAGGTGGGAAATGGAGAAATTGCTTGTTACAAGCAAATTCTCCTTTCCCCATGTTTTATAAAGTCATCTACTGCAGACATGTTAAATTTTTGTTTCCATCTGGGAAAGGGTAAAGTCTCATGTTAAGAAAATCTGCATGTTTGGACGGTTTTGAAAACCTTGTGGTTAATGGAGCCGTTGCTCATAACATACAAATGTTTTTGTCTCACAATGTTTTAAAGAGTTTTCTGCTGCAGAGGCATAAAAAATGGATATGTGGTAATGGCTAAATTATTACCTAGCTTCATATACAAAATAGTAAAACTAGATTTATTTCATAAGTTGAAAACAACAATAAGGCATCAGCGTAAAGTATCAACCTGGATCAGCCTGTATGGGCTTCACAGAACATACAAGATGATTCAGACTCACGCTTACTGACTCCGGGGTATTGAGATATAGGGTAGTCCATGAAACAGAAATATTTTGGCATTGTGGAAAGTAGCTTTAGTATACAACACTTTCCGCTTTTGAGTGAATTTCTGTTTCAAGAAGCTTTACTCCAAGTGTAAATCCATTGGAAGCGGAAAGTGCCGTCCTGGATTAGCCTGTGTGGACTGCACAGGCTGATCCGGGACGACACTTTACGCAGATGCATTAAGACCCCATTTTGCTTGACGCAATTCAAGTCAATTTTTCAGTGTACCCTAAACAGAGATAAATATGTTGTTTGGTAGTGTCTATAACACCAGCTCTGTTTCCATATCAACACTTAGTTAAAACAAGCTGTAAGCTGATAGCAGACTAGAGGATTCAAGCAGAGCTCCAGGTAATTCTCATGGTATATTCTTTATACTCATCCAAACCCTATGTTGTTGGTACTCATTAGAATCGTCTCGACGAGACGATTCTAATGAGTACCCACAACATAGGATTTAAATGATGAGAATTATGGGATATTTTATATCGAAACAATAACATTTGTCCCCCTTTATCTGGAGCCCTGGGATTGGTTTAGAACAACTCTCCACAAGGTGGCCTCGCGTTATGCTCACACAATCACAAGAAGCGGACAGAAAAAACTACATCGATGAACGGTTAATTAGAGTCGATTAAAATGGACTCCTAATTAACAACACTTCTTATTTCCAGTGTTTTGTTCTCTGTTCACATCAATCCCACCACTTTGTTGTGAGTCTCTACCAGGAGTCTGAAACACAAGGCAAAACTCACATTTAACCCATTCCATAATACAAGAAATCTGCAGCAGACGACTTTGAAAACATCTACGTAAAATAACAAAAAACACTATGAATAACTGTTTTAATATTTAATTAAAGATGAAAACATTGTTACAAAAGGAGAAATTGCTCATTATGAGCAATTTCTTCTTTTGTCACGCTATTATCAAAAGTCGTCATTTTTTAATGACATTTTAATTTCCCACATATTTATGATTCATTTATATGTGAATGACATGTATGCGTCTCCTCAAATGTTGAAAGAGCCTAACAGCTTCAACAGTGTTTGGTGGAAGAAGGCTATCTTCCGCCATAACGTCTATACACACGTTATACATAACAGGTGCGCAGCATACTGTCGAACGAAACTGGACTCGACCACGACAAGTATCTATGTCATCCCTTGATACAGGCCACAAATAGTCTGTAGTGTTCCATAGTCTAGGAAAACTGTACATCCTGTTTGGTTGACCAAATGGAACGTGCTGGTTTCTTGACCTTCTGATTGAATGGTTGTTCCACATTGTTGCTGCCAATGAAAGCTCGGTCTGAAACAAAGTGCTACATAATAATACACGTGGACCGCGAGACGAGAGTTTGGGAGAAAGGTGTTCTTAAATATTTTAGTGCGTTTGTATTGGAAGAAAAAAGTTCGAGGTATACAGATCACTATTACGTCAACCTTCGCAGTGCGAACATATATATTGATCATTGTCGCTAGAGAGTGGCTAGTACTGGTAAACACAGGAACACTGGCTAGGTGGTCTGACCGCCATATGACCTAAACAGTGTTGAAAACGGCGTCAAATCCAAACAAACAAACAAATATATTGACCATAGTTTAAAAGGTATCCAGGTTATGAGCAAACAAACAAACACACGCTCACACACATCCGCACGCACGCATCATTTCATGCACAGAATATGTGAGAAAATGAGCATGAGAGACGCAAAATTGAAACACACGTTTTTAATTTTAAACGTACATATGACGTTGTGGTGTTTGATGGTTCGCACTTTTCACGTCTTTCAATTAAACCATATTTTAAGCTAATTCACAAATCTGCTTTTATTAGATGGACTGTGATAATTAATATAGTGTTTGTCAGATATCTACTCAACATTTAAGTTAAACGTTTGAAACTGTCCCTTTTTCATTGAGGATAATCCATCCATCATTATATCGTGTTTTCCCGCCTTACATCCGCCTTGCCACGGACATCCAGGACTCAAGCCGAACGTCATGGAGACGATGTCGTATTGCTTACTTGGTGAATTTCCGTGACTAACGAACGTCTTCCGAAATAACACGATAACACATGGGGCCAATGATGGATGGATTACCGTAAAAAAATATTGGTTCAGGCGAACTTGCCTGAATTGGTATTGTCTGTACAGTTGTCAAATAGAAAATAGTAAATGAAACATTTGAACTGATTATGAAAAATCAAATTATTATAAAAGCATTTTAAATAGAACCAGAAAGGTTTCAGTTTGTCGTATCCGTCGAGATGCCAAATGAAGTTTGGTCCAGCTGCAAAATAATTCCGTCGTTGAAATCTTCTAGCAGTCCGCGCTTCCACTCCTGTTAATAAATAATACCAATCCAATTACTATGAGAAAATTAGAACATTTAGGTTTTTGGATATACATTTTGAAAAATAAAAATAAAAATAAAATCACGGATCTTAGAATAACTAGAGACAGATGCCCCCAATACCGCCTTGTCAGAAACAGAGAAATTTGACTATGTCAAGGGCCATAACTCTGGTGTTACTGGTGCGATATAAAAATTAAAACCCAGGTGCACAACAACTCATCCAAATAAACAATTTTGTGAAGTTTGGTGACTTTATGCCAATTAGTAAAGGAGCAGCGCGTGCCACAAATTTGCCATATAAAATGCCTTCATTTTGACTATGTCAAGGGTCATAACTCTGGTGTTACTGGTGCCATATAAAAATCAAAACCCGGGTGCACAACAACTCATCCCAATAAACATTTGTCTGAATTTTGGTGACTGTAGGTCGAATAATAAAGGTGCAGCGCGCGACACAACATTTTTGGGGCGTACGGACGGACGGACGGACGAACGGACGGACGTACGGACAGACAAGAGCAAATATAAATGCCCCCAAATTTTTGGGGACATAAAAATATACACTTTTTGTTTGATTTCAAATGACATGTATACGTTCTCCGGATGCTCATCTGAACGAACCGGCCACCGTAAAAACCACCACTACTACTACTACCACTACAACTACCACCACTACCACTGTATGAAGTAATCAATGGCATTCTTGTGGGTAGTGTAAGTACATACTCGTATCAGAAGCTAATATGAATTTCAGTATACGTTTTGTAAGGGCAGGTGTGTTTGCTTTACTTTGTCAGGTTGAACTTACCCCGAGGGTCGCATATACGAAGGATGGTAGCAACATCGTTGATCCGTACCCGTAAACCATTGGCTATGCAACGTTCGCATATACGAAGGATGGTAGCAACATCGTTGACCCGTACCCGTAAACCATTGGCTATGCAACGTTGACGCATGACTCGGTATCCATGGAGCGGTCCAGAATGTTCAAGTTCGTTGCTAATAAAGTCAACCACAGTACGCGAGTCACTATAGATTCTTCGTCGCAACATCAATCCGCGTAACAGTCTATGTAAATGTCTGAGTGATATGTTTATATCATGCTGGTCGCGTAAAAGGAACCGAATTTCTTCATACGTTAACCCTGCATTAAAGTATAATACAATAAAATCGTCTCTGCTATCAGCCATTTTCAAACAGCATCCTTGTATGTAAAGTGTATTCTGATTGGCTTATTATGTCGTGCTCACGACTTAGTATCTCGTGCGCACGACTTAGTATCTCGTGAGCACGACTTAGTATCTCGCGCGCACGAGTTAGTAAGTCGTGCTCACGACTTAGTTATCTCGTGAGCACGACTTAGTATCTCGTGCTCACGACTTAGTATCTCGTGAGCACGACTTAGTATCTCGTGCGCACGAGTTAGTAAGTCGTGCTCACGACTTAGTTATCTCGTGCGCACGACTTAGTATCTCGTGAGCACGACTTAATATCTCGTGCGCACGAGTTAGTAAGTCGTGCTCACGACTTAGTTATCTCGTGCGCACGACTTAGTATCTCGTGAGCACGACTTAGTATCTCGTGCGCACGAGATAAATAAAAACATACACATGTCACCTCTATGCCACCGTATACACCACTATAGGTCAACTGATCTTTTAATTCACCCTACCCTAGAAAAAATGGAATGTTCCGCCGTCGCCGTTTTGATTTTTCGCTGTCAATAAAATAACATATTAACATGAGGGGTCAAAATGAATTTTTGGCTTTGCGAAGCTTAGCGGATGGCTATGCAAATATTGTTAAAAGATTCAGGAGCCGTTTTCATTATTTTCATTATATTCAATCATATCAGGTATGAAAACATATAGAAAGGAATAAAATAAAATCTCGATTCATAGTCGACGTCTAGGCACCCTGAAATGCACAGTAGGCTGAAATATGCAGCTCCTACGCATAACCACAGGTAAATAATCCTATTTATTTGATAGTTTAGGCGAGTTAATTACGAATTTTACTTTTTCTGACCTTGGCAGTTGCGGATCTTGTAACAGATAACAAGGTCAGAATGAATGAATGAACGGACAGACCAGACGGACGGACGGACGGACGGACGGACGAACGAACGGACGAATGAATGAAAGAAATTAGGAATTACACAAATAATTTTAATAATTATAAAAATTACTTGAGTCTATACAAAGTTTCAATAGGATAACTAATAGTAATAAAGTATGTCACCGTGACCAATGTATCAATCTGTAACCTACTTTATCTTTAAAAATGAATAAGTTTGTTAGTATGTCACTGTGACCTAATTTTGAGGTCAATCACATACAAATCACTATACTAATAACTGTTGGAAACACTGTCCATAATGTATGTTGTCAGACTTGTAACAGTGAGATCAATATTGTAGTCATACCACGACAGTGTCGACTTGTAACAGTGAGATGAATATTGTAGTCATACCACGACAGTGTCGACAAGTAGCAGTGAGATCAATATTGTAGTCATATAACGACAGTGTCGACTTGTAGCGGTGAGATCAATATTGTAGTCATACCACGACAGTGTCGACAAGTAGCAGTGAGATCAATATTGTAGTCATATAACGACAGTGTCGACTTGTAACGGTGAGATCAATATTGTAGTCATACCACGACAGTGTCGCATATAGCAGTGAGATCAATATTGTAGTCATATAACGACAGTGTCGACTTGTAGCAGTGAGATCAATAGTGTAGTTATACCAAGACAGTGTCGACTTGTAGCAGTGATATCAATATTGTAGTCATACCACAACAGTGTCAACATTTAGCGGTGAGATCAATATTATAGTCATACCACGACAGTGTCGACTTGTAGCGGTGAGATCAATATTATAGTCATACCACGACAGTGTCGACTTGTAACGGTGAGATCAATATTATAGTCATACCATGACAGTGTCGACTTGTAGCGGTGAGATCAATATTATAGTCATACCATGACAGTGTCGACTTGTAGCGGTGAGATCAATATTATAGTCATACCACGACAGTGTCGACTTGTAGCGGTGAGATCAATATTATAGTCATTCCATGACAGTGTCGACTTGTAGCGGTGAGATCAATATTATAGTCATACCATGACAGTGTCGACTTGTAGCAGTGAGATCAATATTATAGTCATACCACAACAGTGTCGACTTGTAGCAGTGAGATCAATATTGTAGTCATACCACGACAGTGTCGACTTGTAGCGGTGAGATCAATATTATAGTCATACCACGACAGTGTCGACTTGTAGCAGTGAGATCAATATTGTAGACATACCACGACAGTGTCGACTTGTAGCGGTGAGATCAATATTATAGTCATACCATGACAGTGTCGACTTGTAGCCTAGAAATCAATATTATAGTCATACCACGACAGTGTCGACTTGTAGCAGTGAGATCAATATTGTAGTCATACCACGACAGTGTCGACTTGTAGCGGTGAGATCAATATTGTAGTCATACCACGACAGTGTCGACTTGTAGCGGTGAGATCAATATTTTAGTCATACAACGGCAGTGTCGACTTGTAGCAGTGAGATCAATATTGTAGTTATACAACGACAGTGTCGACTTGTAGCAGTGAGATCAATATTGTAGTCATGCCAAGACAGTGTCGACTTGTAGGAGTGAGATCAATATTGTAGTCATACCACGACAGTGTCGATTTGTAGTGGTGAGATCAATATTGTAGTCATACCACGACAGTGTCGACTTGTAGCGGTGAGATCAATATTGTAGTCATACAACGACATTGTCGACTTGTAGCAGTGAGATCAATATTGTAGTCGTACAACGACGGTGTCGACATGTAGCAGTGAGATCAATATTGTAGTCATACCACGACAGTGTCGACTTGTAGCGGTGAGATCAATATTGTAGTCATACCACGACAGTGTCGACTTGTAACGGTGAGATCAATATTATAGTCATACCACGACAGTATCGACTTGTAACGGTGAGATCAATATTATAGTCATACCACGACAGTGTCGACTTGTAGCGGTGAGATCAATATTATAGTCATACCACGACAGTGTCGACTTGTAGCGGTGAAATCAATATTATAGTCATACCACGACAGTGTCGACTTGTAGCGGTGAGATCAATATTATAGTCATACCATGACAGTGTCGACTTGTAGCGGTGAGATCAATATTATAGTCATACCATGACAGTGTCGACTTGTAGCGGTGAGATCAATATTATAGTCATACCACGACAGTGTCGACTTGTAGCGGTGAGATCAATATTATAGTCATACCATGACAGTGTCGACTTGTAGCGGTGAGATCAATATTATAGTCATACCACGACAGTGTCGACTTGTAGCGTTGAGATCAATATTAGAGTCATACCATGACAGTGTCGACTTGTAGCGGTGAAATCAATATTATAGTCATACCACGACAGTGTCGACTTGTAGCGGTGAGATCAATATTATAGTCATACCATGACAGTGTCGACTTGTAGCGGTGAGATCAATATTATAGTCATACCACGACAGTGTCGACTTGTAGCGGTGAGATCAATATTATAGTCATACCACGACAGTGTCGACTTGTAGCGGTGAGACCAATATTATAGTCATACCACGACAGTGTCGACTTGTAGCGGTGAAATCAATATTATAGTCATACCACGACAGTGTCGACTTGTAGCGGTGAGATCAATATTATAGTCATACCATGACAGTGTCGACTTGTAGCGGTGAGATCAATATTATAGTCATACCATGACAGTGTCGACTTGTAACGGTGAGATCAATATTATAGTCATACCATGACAGTGTCGACTTGTAGCGGTGAAATCAATATTATAGTCATACCACGACAGTGTCGACTTGTAGCGGTGAGATCAATATTATAGTCATACCACGACAGTGTCGACTTGTAGCGGTGAGATCAATATTATAGTCATACCATGACAGTGTCGACTTGTAGCGGTGAGATCAATATTATAGTCATACCACGACAGTGTCGACTTGTAGCGGTGAGATCAATATTATAGTCATACCATGACAGTGTCGACTTGTAGCGGTGAGATCAATATTATAGTCATACCACGACAGTGTCGACTTGTAGCGGTGAGATCAATATTATAGTCATACCATGACAGTGTCGACTTGTAGCGGTGAGATCAATATTATAGTCATACCACGACAGTGTCGACTACTTGTAACGGTGAGATCAATATTATAGTCATACCACGACAGTGTCGACTTGTAGCGGTGAGATCAATATTATAGTCATACCACGACAGTGTCGACTTGTAGCGGTGAGATCAATATTATAGTCATACCACGACAGTGTCGACTTGTAGCGGTGAGATCAATATTATAGTCATACCACGACAGTGTCGACTTGTAGCGGTGAGATCAATATTATAGTCATACCATGACAGTGTCGACTTGTAGCAGTGAGATCAATATTATAGTCATACCACGACAGTGTCGACTTGTAGCGGTGAGATCAATATTATAGTCATACCACGACAGTGTCGACTTGTAGCGGTGAGATCAATATTATAGTCATACCACGACAGTGTCGACTTGTAGCGGTGAGATCAATATTATAGTCATACCATGACAGTGTCGACTTGTAGCGGTGAGATCAATATTATAGTCATACCACGACAGTGTCGACTTGTAGCGGTGAGATCAATATTATAGTCATACCACGACAGTGTCGACTTGTAGCGGTGAGATCAATATTATAGTCATACCACGACAGTGTCGACTTGTAGCGGTGAGATCAATATTATAGTCATACCATGACAGTGTCGACTTGTAGCGGTGAGATCAATATTATAGTCATACCATGATAGTGTCGACATGTAGCAGTGAAATCAATATTATAGTCATACCATGACAGTGTCGACTTGTAGCGGTGAGATCAATATTATAGTCATACCACGACAGTGTCGACTTGTAGCGGTGAGATCAATATTATAGTCATACCATGACAGTGTCGACTTATAGCGGTGAGATCAATATTATAGTCATACCATGACAGTGTCGACTTGTAGCGGTGAGATCAATATTATAGTCATACCACGACAGTGTCGACTTGTAACGGTGAGATCAATATTATAGTCATACCACGACAGTGTCGACTACTTGTAACGGTGAGATCAATATTATAGTCATACCACGACAGTGTCGACTTGTAACGGTGAGATCAATATTATAGTCATACCACGACAGTGTCGACTTGTAACGGTGAGAACAATATTATAGTCATACCATGACAGTGTCGACTACTTGTAACGGTGAGATCAATATTATAGTCATACCACGACAGTGTCGACTACTTGTAACGGTGAGATCAATATTATAGTCATACCACGACAGTGTCGACTTGTAGCGGTGAGATCAATATTATAGTCATACCACGACAGTGTCGACTTGTAGCAGTGAGATCAATATTATAGTCATACCACGACAGTGTCGACTTGTAGCGGTGAGATCAATATTATAGTCATACCATGACAGTGTCGACTTGTAGCGGTGAGATCAATATTATAGTCATACCACGACAGTGTCGACTTGTAGCGGTGAGATCAATATTATAGTCATACCATGACAGTGTCGACTTGTAGCGGTGAGATCAATATTATAGTCATACCACGACAGTGTCGACTTGTAGCGGTGAGATCAATATTATAGTCATACCATGACAGTGTCGACTTGTAGCGGTGAGATCAATATTATAGTCATACCATGATAGTGTCGACATGTAGCAGTGAAATCAATATTATAGTCATACCATGACAGTGTCGACTTGTAGCGGTGAGATCAATATTATAGTCATACCACGACAGTGTCGACTTGTAGCGGTGAGATCAATATTATAGTCATACCATGACAGTGTCGACTTGTAGCGGTGAGATCAATATTATAGTCATACCATGACAGTGTCGACTTGTAGCGGTGAGATCAATATTATAGTCATACCATGACAGTGTCGACTTGTAACAGTGAGATCAATATTATAGTCATACCACGACAGTGTCGACTTGTAGCGGTGAGATCAATATTATAGTCATACCACGACAGTTTCGACTTGTAACGGTGAGATCAATATTATAGTCATACCACGACAGTGTCGACTTGTAACGGTGAGATCAATATTATAGTCATACCACGACAGTGTCGACTTGTAACGGTGAGATCAATATTATAGTCATACCACGACAGTGTCGACTTGTAACGGTGAGATCAATATTATAGTCATACCATGACAGTGTCGACTACTTGTAACGGTGAGATCAATATTATAGTCATACCACGACAGTGTCGACTTGTAGCAGTGAGATCAATATTATAGTCATACCACGACAGTGTCGACTTGTAGCGGTGAGATCAATATTATAGTCATACCAAGACAGTGTCGACTTGTAACGGTGAGATCAATATTATAGTCATACCATGACAGTGTCGACTACTTGTAACGGTGAGATCAATATTATAGTCATACCACGACAGTGTCGACTTGTAGCAGTGAGATCAATATTATAGTCATACCACGACAGTGTCGACTTGTAACGGTGAGATCAATATTATAGTCATACCACGACAGTGTCGACTTGTAACGGTGAGATCAATATTATAGTCATACCATGACAGTGTCGACTTGTAGCAGTGAGATCAATATTATAGTCATACCACGACAGTGTCGACTTGTAACGGTGAGATCAATATTATAGTCATACCACGACAGTGTCGACTTGTAACGGTGAGATCAATATTATAGTCATACCACGACAGTGTCGACTTGTAACGGTGAGATCAATATTATAGTCATACCATGACAGTGTCGACTTGTAGCGGTGAGATCAATATTATAGTCATACCACGACAGTGTCGACTTGTAGCGGTGAGATCAATATTATAGTCATACCACGACAGTGTCGACTTGTAACGGTGAGATCAATATTATAGTCATACCACGACAGTGTCGACTTGTAGCGGTGAGATCAATATTATAGTCATACCACGACAGTGTCGACTTGTAGCGGTGAGATCAATATTATAGTCATACCATGACAGTGTCGACTTGTAGCGGTGAGATCAATATTATAGTCATACCATGATAGTGTCGACATGTAGCAGTGAAATCAATATTATAGTCATACCATGACAGTGTCGACTTGTAGCGGTGAGATCAATATTATAGTCATACCACGACAGTGTCGACTTGTAGCGGTGAGATCAATATTATAGTCATACCATGACAGTGTCGACTTGTAGCGGTGAGATCAATATTATAGTCATACCATGACAGTGTCGACTTGTAGCGGTGAGATCAATATTATAGTCATACCACGACAGTGTCGACTTGTAACGGTGAGATCAATATTATAGTCATACCACGACAGTGTCGTCTACTTGTAACGGTGAGATCAATATTATAGTCATACCACGACAGTGTCGACTTGTAACGGTGAGATCAATATTATAGTCATACCACGACAGTGTCGACTTGTAACGGTGAGAACAATATTATAGTCATACCACGACAGTGTCGACTACTTGTAACGGTGAGATCAATATTATAGTCATACCACGACAGTGTCGACTACTTGTAACGGTGAGATCAATATTATAGTCATACCACGACAGTGTCGACTTGTAACGGTGAGATCAATATTATAGTCATACCACGACAGTGTCGACTTGTAGCAGTGAGATCAATATTATAGTCATACCACGACAGTGTCGACTTGTAGCGGTGAGATCAATATTATAGTCATACCACGACAGTGTCGACTTGTAACGGTGAGATCAATATTATAGTCATACCACGACAGTGTCGACTTGTAACGGTGAGATCAATATTATAGTCATACCACGACAGTGTCGACTTGTAACGGTGAGATCAATATTATAGTCATACCATGACAGTGTCGACTACTTGTAACGGTGAGATCAATATTATAGTCATACCACGACAGTGTCGACTTGTAACGGTGAGATCAATATTATAGTCATACCACGACAGTGTCGACTTGTAGCGGTGAGATCAATATTATAGTCATACCATGACAGTGTCGACTTGTAACAGTGAGATCAATATTATAGTCATACCACGACAGTGTCGACTTGTAGCGGTGAGATCAATATTATAGTCATACCACGACAGTGTCGACTTGTAACGGTGAGATCAATATTATAGTCATACCACGACAGTGTCGACTTGTAACGGTGAGATCAATATTATAGTCATACCACGACAGTGTCGACTTGTAACGGTGAGATCAATATTATAGTCATACCACGACAGTGTCGACTTGTAACGGTGAGATCAATATTATAGTCATACCATGACAGTGTCGACTACTTGTAACGGTGAGATCAATATTATAGTCATACCACGACAGTGTCGACTTGTAGCAGTGAGATCAATATTATAGTCATACCACGACAGTGTCGACTTGTAGCGGTGAGATCAATATTATAGTCATACCAAGACAGTGTCGACTTGTAACGGTGAGATCAATATTATAGTCATACCATGACAGTGTCGACTACTTGTAACGGTGAGATCAATATTATAGTCATACCACGACAGTGTCGACTTGTAGCAGTGAGATCAATATTATAGTCATACCACGACAGTGTCGACTTGTAACGGTGAGATCAATATTATAGTCATACCACGACAGTGTCGACTTGTAACGGTGAGATCAATATTATAGTCATACCATGACAGTGTCGACTTGTAGCAGTGAGATCAATATTATAGTCATACCACGACAGTGTCGACTTGTAACGGTGAGATCAATATTATAGTCATACCACGACAGTGTCGACTTGTAACGGTGAGATCAATATTATAGTCATACCACGACAGTGTCGACTTGTAACGGTGAGATCAATATTATAGTCATACCATGACAGTGTCGACTTGTAGCGGTGAGATCAATATTATAGTCATACCACGACAGTGTCGACTTGTAGCGGTGAGATCAATATTATAGTCATACCACGACAGTGTCGACTTGTAACGGTGAGATCAATATTATAGTCATACCACGACAGTGTCGACTTGTAGCGGTGAGATCAATATTATAGTCATACCATGACAGTGTCGACTTGTAGCAGTGAAATCAATATTATAGTCATACCATGACAGTGTCGACTTGTAGCGGTGAGATCAATATTATAGTCATACCACGACAGTGTCGACTTGTAACGGTGAGATCAATATTATAGTCATACCACAACAGTGTCGACTTGTAACGGTGAGATCAATATTATAGTCATACCACGACAGTGTCGACTTGTAGCGGTGAGATCAATATTATAGTCATACCATGATAGTGTCGACTTGTAGCGGTGAGATCAATATTATAGTCATACCACGACAGTGTCGACATGTAGCAGTGAAATCAATATTGTAGTCATACCACGATAGTGTCGACATGTAGCGGTGAAATCAATATTATAGTCATACCACGACAGTGTCGACTTGTAGCGGTGAGATCAATATTATAGTCATACCATGACAGTGTCGACTTGTAGCGGTGAGATCAATATTATAGTCATACCACGACAGTGTCGACTTGTAGCGGTGAGATCAATATTATAGTCATACCACGACAGTGTCGACTTGTAACGGTGAGATCAATATTATAGTCATACCACGACAGTGTCGACTTGTAGCGGTGAGATCAATATTATAGTCATACCATGACAGTGTCGACTTGTAGCGGTGAGATCAATATTATAGTCATACCACGACAGTGTCGACTTGTAGCGGTGAGATCAATATTATAGTCATACCATGACAGTGTCGACTTGTAGCGGTGAGATCAATATTATAGTCATACCACGACAGTGTCGACTTGTAGCGGTGAGATCAATATTATAGTCATACCACGACAGTGTCGACTTGTAGCGGTGAGATCAATATTATAGTCATACCATGACAGTGTCGACTTGTAGCGGTGAGATCAATATTATAGTCATACCACGACAGTGTCGACTTGTAGCGGTGAGATCAATATTATAGTCATACCACGACAGTGTCGACTTGTAGCGGTGAGATCAATATTATAGTCATACCATGACAGTGTCGACTTGTAGCGGTGAGATCAATATTATAGTCATACCATGACAGTGTCGACTTGTAGCGGTGAGATCAATATTATAGTCATACCATGACAGCGTCGACTTGTAGCGGTGAGATCAATATTATAGTCATACCATGACAGCGTCGACTTGTAGCGGTGAGATCAATATTATAGTCATACCACGACAGTGTCGACTTGTAGCGGTGAGATCAATATTATAGTCATACCATGACAGTGTCGACTTGTAGCGGTGAGATCAATATTATAGTCATACCATGACAGTGTCGACTTGTAGCGGTGAGATCAATATTATAGTCATACCATGATAGTGTCGACTTGTAGCGGTGAGATCAATATTATAGTCATACCATTACAGTGTCGACTTGTAGCGGTGAGATCAATATTATAGTCATACCACGACAGTGTCGACTTGTAGCGGTGAGATCAATATTATAGTCATACCATGATAGTGTCGACTTGTAGCGGTGAGATCAATATTATAGTCATACCATTACAGTGTCGACTTGTAGCGGTGAGATCAATATTATAGTCATACCACGACAGTGTCGACTTGTAGCGGTGAGATCAATATTATAGTCATACCACGACAGTGTCGACTTGTATCGGTGAGATCAATATTATAGTCATACCACGACAGTGTCGACTTGTAGCGGTGAGATCAATATTATAGTCATACCACGACAGTGTCGACTTGTAGCGGTGAGATCAATATTATAGTCATACCACGACAGTGTCGACTTGTAGCGGTGAGATCAATATTATAGTCATACCACGACAGTGTCGACTTGTAGCGGTGAGATCAATATTATAGTCATACCACGACAGTGTCGACTTGTAGCGGTGAGATCAATATTATAGACATACCACGACAGTGTCGACTTGTAGCGGTGAGATCAATATTATAGTCATACCACGACAGTGTCGACTTGTAGCGGTGAGATCAATATTATAGTCATACCACGACAGTGTCGACTTGTAGCGGTGAGATCAATATTATAGTCATACCACGACAGTGTCGACTTGTAGCGGTGAGATCAATATTATAGTCATACCACGACAGTGTCGACTTGTAGCGGTGAGATCAATATTATAGTCATACCACGACAGTGTCGACTTGTAGCGGTGAGATC
Organism: Cyrtodaria siliqua; assembly: GCA_037043455.1. NCBI lineage: Eukaryota > Metazoa > Mollusca > Bivalvia > Adapedonta > Hiatellidae > Cyrtodaria > Cyrtodaria siliqua. The sequence continues at coordinate 8,279 of JAWPHD010020934.1, read as the reverse complement.
AATATTATAGTCATACCACGACAGTGTCGACTTATAGCGGTGAGATCAATATTATAGTCATACCATGACAGTGTCGACTTGTAGCGGTGAGATCAATATTATAGTCATACCATGACAGTGTCGACTTGTAGCGGTGAGATCAATATTATAGTCATACCATGACAGTGTCGACTTGTAGCGGTGAGATCAATATTATAGTCATACCACGACAGTGTCGACATGTAGCGGTGAGATCAATATTATAGTCATACCACGACAGTGTCGACTTGTAGCGGTGAGATCAATATTATAGTCATACCACGACAGCGTCGACTTATAGCGGTGAGATCAATATTATAGTCATACCATGACAGTGTCGACTACTTGTAACGGTGAGATCAATATTATAGTCATACCACGACAGTGTCGACTACTTGTAACGGTGAGATCAATATTATAGTCATACCATGACAGTGTCGACTTGTAGCGGTGAGATCAATATTATAGTCATACCACGACAGTGTCGACTACTTGTAGCGGTGAAATCAATATTATAGTCATACCACGACAGTGTCGACTACTTGTAGCGGTGAGATCAATATTATAGTCATACCACGACAGTGTCGACTACTTGTAGCGGTGAGATCAATATTATAGTCATACCACGACAGTGTCGACTTGTAGCGGTGAGATCAATATTATAGTCATACCACGACAGTGTCGACTTGTAGCGGTGAAATCAATATTATAGTCATACCACGACAGTGTCGACTTGTAGCGGTGAGATCAATATTATAGTCATACCACGACAGTGTCGACTACTTGTAACGGTGAGATCAATATTATAGTCATACCATGACAGTGTCGACTTGTAGCGGTGAGATCAATATTATAGTCATACCACGACAGTGTCGACTTGTAGCGGTGAGATCAATATTATAGTCATACCACGACAGTGTCGACTACTTGTAGCGGTGAAATCAATATTATAGTCATACCATGACAGTGTCGACTTGTAGCGGTGAGATCAATATTATAGTCATACCACGACAGTGTCGACTTGTAGCGGTGAGATCAATATTATAGTCATACCATGACAGTGTCGACTTGTAGCGGTGAGATCAATATTATAGTCATACCACGACAGTGTCGACTACTTGTAGCGGTGAGATCAATATTATAGTCATACCACGACAGTGTCGACTACTTGTAGCGGTGAAATCAATATTATAGTCATACCACGACAGTGTCGACTACTTGTAACGGTGAGATCAATATTATAGTCATACCACGACAGTGTCGACTACTTGTAACGGTGAGATCAATATTATAGTCATACCACGACAGTGTCGACTTGTAGCGGTGAAATCAATATTATAGTCATACCACGACAGTGTCGACTTGTAACGGTGAGATCAATATTATAGTCATACCACGACAGTGTCGACTTGTAGCGGTGAGATCAATATTATAGTCATACCATGACAGTGTCGACTTGTAGCGGTGAGATCAATATTATAGTCATACCATGACAGTGTCGACTTGTAGCGGTGAGATCAATATTATAGTCATACCATGACAGTGTCGACTTGTAGCGGTGAGATCAATATTATAGTCATACCATGACAGTGTCGACTTGTAGCGGTGAGATCAATATTATAGTCATACCATGACAGTGTCGACTTGTAGCGGTGAGATCAATATTATAGTCATACCATGACAGTGTCGACTTGTAGCGGTGAGATCAATATTATAGTCATACCACGACAGTGTCGACTTGTAGCGGTGAGATCAATATTATAGTCATACCACGCCAGTGTCGACTTGTAGCGGTGAGATCAATATTATAGTCATACAATGACAGTGTCGACTTGTAGCGGTGAGATCAATATTATAGTCATACCATGACAGTGTCGACTTGTAGCGGTGAGATCAATATTATAGTCATACCATGACAGTGTCGACTTGTAGCGGTGAGATCAATATTATAGTCATACCACGACAGTGTCGACTTGTAGCGGTGAGATCAATATTATAGTCATACCACGACAGTGTCGACTTGTAGCGGTGAGATCAATATTATAGTCATACCACGACAGTGTCGACTTGTAGCGGTGAGATCAATATTATAGTCATACCACGACAGTGTCGACTTGTAGCGGTGAGATCAATATTATAGTCATACCACGACAGTGTCGACTTGTAGCGGTGAGATCAATATTATAGTCATACCACGACAGTGTCGACTTGTAGCGGTGAGATCAATATTATAGTCATACCACGACAGTGTCGACTTGTAGCAGTGAGATCAATATTATAGTCATACCACGACAGTGTCGACTTGTAGCGGTGAGATCAATATTATAGTCATACCACGACAGTGTCGACTTGTAGCGGTGAGATCAATATTATAGTCATACCACGACAGTGTCGACTTGTAGCGGTGAGATCAATATTATAGTCATACCACGACAGTGTCGACTTGTAGCGGTGAGATCAATATTATAGTCATACCACGACAGTGTCGACTTGTAGCGGTGAGATCAATATTATAGTCATACCACGACAGTGTCGACTTGTAGCGGTGAGATCAATATTATAGTCATACCACGACAGTGTCGACTTGTAGCGGTGAGATCAATATTATAGTCATACCACGACAGTGTCGACTTGTAGCGTTGAGATCAATATTATAGTCATACCATGACAGTGTCGACTTGTAGCGGTGAGATCAATATTATAGTCATACCATGACAGTGTCGACTTGTAGCGGTGAGATCAATATTATAGTCATACCATGACAGTGTCGACTTGTAGCGGTGAGATCAATATTATAGTCATACCACGACAGTGTCGACATGTAGCGGTGAGATCAATATTATAGTCATACCATGACAGTGTCGACTTGTAGCGGTGAGATCAATATTATAGTCATACCACGACAGCGTCGACTTGTAGCGGTGAGATCAATATTATAGTCATACCATGACAGTGTCGACTACTTGTAACGGTGAGATCAATATTATAGTCATACCACGACAGTGTCGACTACTTGTAACGGTGAGATCAATATTATAGTCATACCATGACAGTGTCGACTTGTAGCGGTGAGATCAATATTATAGTCATACCACGACAGTGTCGACTACTTGTAGCGGTGAAATCAATATTATAGTCATACCACGACAGTGTCGACTACTTGTAGCGGTGAGATCAATATTATAGTCATACCACGACAGTGTCGACTACTTGTAGCGGTGAGATCAATATTATAGTCATACCACGACAGTGTCGACTACTTGTAACGGTGAGATCAATATTATAGTCATACCATGACAGTGTCGACTTGTAGCGGTGAGATCAATATTATAGTCATACCACGACAGTGTCGACTACTTGTAGCTGTGAAATCAATATTATAGTCATACCACGACAGTGTCGACTACTTGTAGCGGTGAGATCAATATTATAGTCATACCACGACAGTGTCGACTATTTGTAGCGGTGAGATCAATATTATAGTCATACCACGACAGTGTCGACTACTTGTAGCGGTGAAATCAATATTATAGTCATACCACGACAGTGTCGACTACTTGTAACGGTGAGATCAATATTATAGTCATACCACGACAGTGTCGACTACTTGTAACGGTGAGATCAATATTATAGTCATACCATGACAGTGTCGACTTGTAGCGGTGAAATCAATATTATAGTCATACCACGACAGTGTCGACTTGTAGCGGTGAGATCAATATTATAGTCATACCACGACAGTGTCGACTTGTAGCGGTGAGATCAATATTATAGTCATACCACGACAGTGTCGACTTGTAGCGGTGAGATCAATATTATAGTCATACCACGACAGTGTCGACTTGTAGCGGTGAGATCAATATTATAGTCATACCACGACAGTGTCGACTTGTAGCGGTGAGATCAATATTATAGTCATACCACGACAGTGTCGACTTGTAGCGGTGAGATCAATATTATAGTCATACCACGACAGTGTCGACTTGTAGCGGTGAGATCAATATTATAGTCATACCACGACAGTGTCGACTTGTAGCGGTGAGATCAATATTATAGTCATACCACGACAGTGTCGACTTGTAGCGGTGAGATCAATATTATAGTCATACCACGACAGTGTCGACTTGTAGCGGTGAGATCAATATTATAGTCATACCACGACAGTGTCGACTTGTAGCGGTGAGATCAATATTATAGTCATACCACGACAGTGTCGACTTGTAGCGGTGAGATCAATATTATAGTCATACCACGACAGTGTCGACTTGTAGCGGTGAGATCAATATTATAGTCATACCATGACAGTGTCGACTTGTAGCGGTGAGATCAATATTATAGTCATACCATGACAGTGTCGACTTGTAGCGGTGAGATCAATATTATAGTCATACCATGACAGTGTCGACTTGTAGCGGTGAGATCAATATTATAGTCATACCACGACAGTGTCGACTTGTAGCGGTGAGATCAATATTATAGTCATACCACGACAGTGTCGACTTGTAGCGGTGAGATCAATATTATAGTCATACCACGACAGTGTCGACTTGTAGCGGTGAGATCAATATTATAGTCATACCAGACAGTGTCGACTACTTGTAGCGGTGAGATCAATATTATAGTCATACCACGACAGTGTCGACTACTTGTAACGGTGAGATCAATATTATAGTCATACCATGACAGTGTCGACTTGTAGCGGTGAGATCAATATTATAGTCATACCACGACAGTGTCGACTACTTGTAGCGGTGAAATCAATATTATAGTCATACCACGACAGTGTCGACTACTTGTAGCGGTGAGATCAATATTATAGTCATACCACGACAGTGTCGACTACTTGTAGCGGTGAGATCAATATTATAGTCATACCACGACAGTGTCGACTTGTAGCGGTGAGATCAATATTATAGTCATACCACGACAGTGTCGACTTGTAGCGGTGAAATCAATATTATAGTCATACCACGACAGTGTCGACTTGTAGCGGTGAGATCAATATTATAGTCATACCACGACAGTGTCGACTACTTGTAACGGTGAGATCAATATTATAGTCATACCATGACAGTGTCGACTTGTAGCGGTGAGATCAATATTATAGTCATACCACGACAGTGTCGACTTGTAGCGGTGAGATCAATATTATAGTCATACCACGACAGTGTCGACTTGTAGCGGTGAAATCAATATTATAGTCATACCATGACAGTGTCGACTTGTAGCGGTGAGATCAATATTATAGTCATACCACGACAGTGTCGACTTGTAGCGGTGAGATCAATATTATAGTCATACCATGACAGTGTCGACTTGTAGCGGTGAGATCAATATTATAGTCATACCACGACAGTGTCGACTACTTGTAGCGGTGAGATCAATATTATAGTCATACCACGACAGTGTCGACTACTTGTAGCGGTGAGATCAATATTATAGTCATACCACGACAGTGTCGACTACTTGTAACGGTGAGATCAATATTATAGTCATACCACGACAGTGTCGACTTGTAACGGTGAGATCAATATTATAGTCATACCACGACAGTGTCGACTTGTAGCGGTGAGATCAATATTATAGTCATACCACGACAGTGTCGACTTGTAGCGGTGAGATCAATATTATAGTCATACCACGACAGTGTCGACTTGTAGCGGTGAGATCAATATTATAGTCATACCATGACAGTGTCGACTTGTAGCGGTGAGATCAATATTATAGTCATACCATGACAGTGTCGACTTGTAGCGGTGAGATCAATATTATAGTCATACCATGACAGTGTCGACTTGTAGCGGTGAGATCAATATTATAGTCATACCATGACAGTGTCGACTTGTAGCGGTGAGATCAATATTATAGTCATACCATGACAGTGTCGACTTGTAGCGGTGAGATCAATATTATAGTCATACCATGACAGTGTCGACTTGTAGCGGTGAGATCAATATTATAGTCATACCACGACAGTGTCGACTTGTAGCGGTGAGATCAATATTATAGTCATACCACGACAGTGTCGACTTGTAGCGGTGAGATCAATATTATAGTCATACCATGACAGTGTCGACTTGTAGCGGTGAGATCAATATTATAGTCATACCATGACAGTGTCGACTTGTAGCGGTGAGATCAATATTATAGTCATACCATGACAGTGTCGACTTGTAGCGGTGAGATCAATATTATAGTCATACCACGACAGTGTCGACTTGTAGCGGTGAGATCAATATTATAGTCATACCACGACAGTGTCGACTTGTAGCGGTGAGATCAATATTATAGTCATACCACGACAGTGTCGACTTGTAGCGGTGAGATCAATATTATAGTCATACCACGACAGTGTCGACTTGTAGCGGTGAGATCAATATTATAGTCATACCACGACAGTGTCGACTTGTAGCGGTGAGATCAATATTATAGTCATACCACGACAGTGTCGACTTGTAGCGGTGAGATCAATATTATAGTCATACCACGACAGTGTCGACTTGTAGCGGTGAGATCAATATTATAGTCATACCACGACAGTGTCGACTTGTAGCGGTGAGATCAATATTATAGTCATACCACGACAGTGTCGACTTGTAGCGGTGAGATCAATATTATAGTCATACCACGACAGTGTCGACTTGTAGCGGTGAGATCAATATTATAGTCATACCACGACAGTGTCGACTTGTAGCGGTGAGATCAATATTATAGTCATACCACGACAGTGTCGACTTGTAGCGGAGATCAATATTATAGTCATACCACGACAGTGTCGACTTGTAGCGGTGAGATCAATATTATAGTCATACCACGACAGTGTCGACTTGTAGCGGTGAGATCAATATTATAGTCATACCACGACAGTGTCGACTTGTAGCGGTGAGATCAATATTATAGTCATACCATGACAGTGTCGACTTGTAGCGGTGAGATCAATATTATAGTCATACCATGACAGTGTCGACTTGTAGCGGTGAGATCAATATTATAGTCATACCATGACAGTGTCGACTTGTAGCGGTGAGATCAATATTATAGTCATACCACGACAGTGTCGACTTGTAGCGGTGAGATCAATATTATAGTCATACCATGACAGTGTCGACTTGTAGCGGTGAGATCAATATTATAGTCATACCACGACAGTGTCGACTTGTAGCGGTGAGATCAATATTATAGTCATACCATGACAGTGTCGACTACTTGTAACGGTGAGATCAATATTATAGTCATACCACGACAGTGTCGACTACTTGTAACGGTGAGATCAATATTATAGTCATACCATGACAGTGTCGACTTGTAGCGGTGAGATCAATATTATAGTCATACCACGACAGTGTCGACTACTTGTAGCGGTGAAATCAATATTATAGTCATACCACGACAGTGTCGACTACTTGTAGCGGTGAGATCAATATTATAGTCATACCACGACAGTGTCGACTACTTGTAGCGGTGAGATCAATATTATAGTCATACCACGACAGTGTCGACTACTTGTAACGGTGAGATCAATATTATAGTCATACCATGACAGTGTCGACTTGTAGCGGTGAGATCAATATTATAGTCATACCACGACAGTGTCGACTACTTGTAGCTGTGAGATCAATATTATAGTCATACCACGACAGTGTCGACTACTTGTAGCGGTGAGATCAATATTATAGTCATACCACGACAGTGTCGACTCTTGTAGCGGTGAGATCAATATTATAGTCATACCACGACAGTGTCGACTCTTGTAGCGGTGAGATCAATATTATAGTCATACCACGACAGTGTCGACTACTTGTAACGGTGAGATCAATATTATAGTCATACCACGACAGTGTCGACTCTTGTAGCGGTGAGATCAATATTATAGTCATACCATGACAGTGTCGACTTGTAGCGGTGAGATCAATATTATAGTCATACCACGACAGTGTCGACTTGTAGCGGTGAGATCAATATTATAGTCATACCACGACAGTGTCGACTTGTAGCGGTGAGATCAATATTATAGTCATACCACGACAGTGTCGACTTGTAGCGGTGAGATCAATATTATAGTCATACCACGACAGTGTCGACTTGTAGCGGTGAGATCAATATTATAGTCATACCACGACAGTGTCGACTTGTAGCGGTGAGATCAATATTATAGTCATACCACGACAGTGTCGACTTGTAGCGGTGAGATCAATATTATAGTCATACCACGACAGTGTCGACTTGTAGCGGTGAGATCAATATTATAGTCATACCACGAC
>JAWPHD010020933.1:0-29893 GCA_037043455.1 Cyrtodaria siliqua | reverse complement strand
TATTCCGTTCTTACACGTATATATTCCGTTCTTACACATATATATTCACTTCTTACACATATATATTCCGTTCTTACACATATATATATTCAGTTCTTACACATATATATTCCGTTCTTACACATATATATTCAGTTTTACGCATATATATTCAGTTCTTACACATATATATTCAGTTCTTACACATATATGTTCAGTTCTTACAGATATATATTCAGTTCTTACACATATATATTCAGTTCCTACCCATATATATTCACTTCTTACACATATATATTCCGTTCTTACACATATATATTCAGTTCTTACACATATATTTTCAGTTCTTACACATAAATATTCAGTTCTTACACATATATATTCAGTTCTTACACATATATATTCACTTCTTACACATATATATTCCGTTCTTACACATATATATTCCGTTCTTACACATATATATTCAGTTCTTACGCATATATATTCAGTTCTTACGCATATATATTCACTTCTTACACATATATATTCCTTTCTTATACATATATATTCCGTTCTTACGCATATATATTCAGTTCTTACGCATATATATTCCATTCTCATGCATATATATTCAGTTCTTACGCATATATGAGCAGTTATTACGCATATATATTCAGTTCTTACACATATATATTCAGTTCTTACATATATATATTCAGTTCTTACACATTTATATTCAGTTCTTACACATATATATTCCATTCTTACACATATATATTCCGTTCTTACACATATATATATTCCGTTCTTACACATATATATTCCGTTCTTACACATATATATTCAGTTCTTACACACATATATTCACTTCTTACACATATATATTCCGTTCTTACACATATATATTCCGTTCTTACACGTAGATATTCCGTTCTTACACTTATATATTCCGTTCTTAGACATATATATTCCGTTCTTAAACGTACATATTCCGTTCTTACACGTACATATTCCGTTCTTACACATATATATTCCGTTCTTACTCATATATATTCCGTTCTTACGCATGTGTATTCAGTTCTTACACATATATTCAGTTCTTACAGACATATATTCAGTTCTTACGCATATATGGTCAGTTCTTACGCATATATATTCAGTTCTTACGCATATATATTCATTTCTTACACATATATCTTCAGTTCTTACACATATATATTCCGTTCTTACACGTACATATTCCGTTCTTACACATATATATTCCGTTCTTACACATATATATTCCATTCTTACACATATATATTCACTTCTTACACATATATATTCATTTCTTACACATATATATTCCGTTCTTACACATATATACACATATATCTTCCGTTCTTACACATATATATTCCATTCTTACACGTACATATTCCAATCTTACACATATATATTCCGTTCTAACACATATATATTCAGTTCTTACACATATACATTCAGTTCTTACGCATATATATTCAGTTCTTGCACATATATATTCACTTCTTACACATATATATTCAATTCTTACTCATATATTCAGTTCTTACACATATATATTCCGTTCTTACACATATTTATTCCGTTCTTACACATATATATTCCGTTCTTACACATATATATTCAGTTCTTACACATATATATTCACTTCTTACACATATTATATTCCGTTCTTACAAATATATATTCCGTTCTTACACGTACATATTCCGTTCTTACACATATATATTCAGTTCTTACGCATATATATTCATTTCTTACACATATATCTTCAGTTCTTACACATATATATTCCGTTCTTACACGTACATATTCCGTTCTTACACATATATATTCCGTTCTTACACATATATATTCCATTCTTACACATATATATTCACTTCTTACACATATATATTCATTTCTTACACATATATATTCCGTTCTTACACATATATACACATATATCTTCCGTTCTTACACATATATATTCCGTTCTTACACATACATATTCCGTTCTTACACATATATATTCCGTTCTAACACATATATATTCAGTTCTTACACATATACATTCAGTTCTTACGCATATATATTCAGTTCTTGCACATATATATTCACTTCTTACACATATATATTCAGTTCTTACTCATATATTCAGTTCTTACACATATATATTCCGTTCTTACACATATTTATTCCGTTCTTACACATATTTATTCCGTTCTTACACATATATATTCAGTTCTTACACACATATATTCACTTCTTACACATATATATTCCGTTCTTACACATATATATTCCGTTCTTACACATATATATTCCGTTCTTACACGTAGATATTCCGTTCTTACACTTATATATTCCGTTCTTAGACATATATATTCCGTTCTTAAACGTACATATTCCGTTCTTACACGTACATATTCCGTTCTTACACATATATATTCAGTTCTTACACATATATATTCCGTTCTTACGCATGTGTATTCAGTTCTTACACATATATTCAGTTCTTACAGATATATATTCAGTTCTTACGCATATATGGTCAGTTCTTACGCATATATATTCAGTTCTTACGCATATATATTCATTTCTTACACATATATCTTCAGTTCTTACACATATATATTCCGTTCTTACACGTACATATTCCGTTCTTACACATATATATTCCGTTCTTACACATATATATTCCATTCTTACACATATATATTCACTTCTTACACATATATATTCATTTCTTACACATATATATTCCGTTCTTACACATATATACACATATATCTTCCGTTCTTACACATATATATTCCGTTCTTACACGTACATATTCCGTTCTTACACATATATATTCCGTTCTAACACATATATATTCAGTTCTTACACATATACATTCAGTTCTTACGCATATATATTCAGTTCTTGCACATATATATTCACTTCTTACACATATATATTCAGTTCTTACTCATATATTCAGTTCTTACACATATATATTCCGTTCTTACACATATTTATTCCGTTCTTACACATATGTATTCCGTTCTTACACATATATATTCAGTTCTTACACATATATATTCACTTCTTACACATATTATATTCCGTTTTTACAAATATATATTCCGTTCTTACACGTACATATTCCGTTCTTACACATATATATTCAGTTCTTACGCATATATATTCAGTTCTTACGAATATATATTCAGTTCTTACGCATATATATTCAGTTCTTACACATATATATTCATTTCCTACATATATATGTTCAGTTCTTACACATATATATTCCGTTCTTACACGTACATATTCCGTTCTTACACATATATATTCCGTTCTTACACATATATATTCAGTTCTTAAACATATATATTCACTTCTTACATATATATATTCCGTTCTTACACATATATATTCCGTTCTTACACATATATATTCAGTTCTTACGCATATATATTCCGTTCTTACACATATATCTTCCGTTCTTACACATATATTCCGTTCTTACGCATATATATTCCGTTCTTTCGCATATATATTCAGTTTGACTCATATATAGTCAGTTCTTACGCATATATAGTCAGTTCTTACGCATATATATTCAGTTCTTACGCATATATGTGCAGTTCTTACACATATATATTCCGTTCTTACACATATATATTCACTTCTTACACATATATATTCCGTTCTTACACATATATATATTCAGTTCTTACACATATATATTCCGTTCTTACACATATATATTCAGTTCTTAAACATATATATTCAGTTCTTACACATATATATTGAGTTCTTACACATATATTCACTTCTTACACATATATATTCCGTTCTTACACATATATATTCCGTTCTTACACATATATATTCCGTTCTTACACATATATATATTTAGGTCTTACGCATATATATTCAGTTCTTACGCATATATATTCAGTACTAACGCATATATATTCAGTTCTTACGCATATATATTCAGTTCTTACGCATATATATTCAGTTCTTAAACATATATATTCAGTTCTTACACATATATATTCAGTTCTTACACATATACATTCCGTTTTTACACATATATATTGCGTTCTTACACATATATATTCTGTTCTTACACATATATATTCCGTTCTTACACGTATATATTCCGTTCTTACACATATATATTCACTTCTGACACATATATATTCCGTTCTTACACATATATATATTCAGTTCTTACACATATATATTCCGTTCTTAGACATATATATTCAGTTATTACGCATATATATTCATTTCTTACACATATATATTCAGTTCCTACCCATATATATTAACTTCTTACACATATATATTCCGTTCTTACACATATATATTCAGTTCTTACACATATATATTCAGTTCTTACACATAAATATTCAGTTCTTACACATATATATTCAGTTCTTACACATATATATTCACTTCTTACACATATATATTCCGTTCTTACACATATATATTCCGTTCTTACACATATATATTCAGTTCTTACGCATATATATTCAGTTCTTACGCATATATATTCAGTTCTTACGCATATATATTCCGTTCTTACACATATATATTCCGTTCTTACGCATATATATTCCGTTCTTTCGCATATATATTCAGTTTGACGCATATATATTCAGTTCTTACGCATATATATTCAGTTCTTACGCAAATATATTCAGTTCTTACGCATATATGAGCAGTTATTACACACATATATTCAGTTCTTCGACATATATATTCCGTTCGTACACATATATATTCTGTTCTTACACATATATATTCCGTTCTTATACGTATATATTCCGTTCTTACACATATATATTCCGTTCTTACGCATATATATTCTTACACATATATTCCGTTCTTACACATATAAATTCTGTTCTTACACATATATATTCCGTTCTTACGCATATATATTCAGTTCTTACGCATATATATTCCGTTCTTACGCATATATATTCAGTTCTTTCGCATATATATTCATTTCTTACACATATATGTTCAGTACTTAGGCATATATATTTAGTTTTACGCATATATATTCAGTTCTTACACATATATATTCAGTTCTAACACATATATATTCAGTTCTTACACATATATATTCAGTTCTAACACATATATATTCAGTTCTTACACACATATATTCACTTCTTACACATATATATTCCGTTCTTACACATATATATTCACTTCTTACACATATATATTCAGTTCTTACACATAAATATTCAGTTCTTACACATATATATTCAGTTCTTACACATATGTATTCACTTCTTACACATATATATTCCGTTCTTACACATATATATTCACTTCTTACACATATATATTCCGTTCTTACACATATATATATTCAGTTCTTACACATATATATTCCGTTCTTACACATATATATTCAGTTATTACGCATATATATTCATTTCTTACACATATATGTTCAGTACTTAGGCATATATATTCAGTTTTACGCATATATATTCAGTTCTTACACATATATATTCAGTTCTTACACATATATATTCAGTTCTTACAGATATATATTCAGTTCTTACACATATATATTCAGTTCCTACCCATATATATTCACTTCTTACACATATATATTCCGTTCTTACACATATATATTCAGTTCTTACACATATATTTTCAGTTCTTACACATAAATATTCAGTTCTTACACATATATATTCAGTTCTTACACATATATATTCACTTCTTACACATATATATTCCGTTCTTACACATATATATTCCGTTCTTACACATATATATTCAGTTCTTACGCATACATATTCAGATCTTACGCATATATATTCAGTTCTTACGAATATATATTCCGTTCTTACACATATATATTCCGTTCTTACACATATATTACGTTCTTACGCATATATATTCCGTTCTTTCGCATATATATTCAGTTTGACGCATATATATTCAGTTCTTACGCATATATATTCAGTTCTTACGCATATATATTCAGTTTTTACGCATATATGTGCAGTTCTTACACATATATATTCCGTTCTTACACATATATATTCTGTTCTTACACATATATATTGCGTTCTTACACGTATATATTCCGTTCTTACACATATATATTCCGTTCTTACGCATATATATTCTTACACATATATTCCGTTCTTACACATATATATTCAGTTTTTACACATATAAATTCCGTTCTTATACATATATATTCCGTTTTTACGCATATATATTCAGTTCTTACGCATATATATTCCTTTCTCATGCATATATATTCAGTTCTTACGCATATATATTCAGTTCTTACACATATATATTCAGTTCTTTCGCATATATATTCAGTTCATACGCATATATATTCAGTTCTTACACATAAATATTCAGTTCTTACATATATATATTCAGTTCTTACACATATATATTCGCTTCTTACATATATATTCCGTTCTTACACATATATATTCCGTTCTTACGCATATATATTCTTACACATATATTCCGTTCTTACACATATATATTCAGTTCTAACACATATATATTCAGTTCTACACATATATATTCACTTCTTACACATATATATTCCGTTCTTACACATATATATTCAGTTCTTACACATATATATTCAGTTTTTACACATATATTTTCAGTTCTTACACATATATATTTAGTTCTTACACATATATATATTCACTTCTTACACATATATATTCCGTTTTTACACATATATATTCCGTTCTTACACATATATATTTAGTTCTTACGCATATATATTCAGTTCTTACGCATATATATTCAGTTTTTACACATATATATTCACTTCTTACACATATATATTCCGTTCTTACTCATATATTCCGTTCTTACGCATATATATTCCGTTCTCTCGCATATATATTCAGTTCTTACGCATATATATTCAGTTCTTACGCATATATGTGCAGTTTTTACACATATATATTCCGTTCGTACACATATATATTCTGTTCTTACACATATATATTCCGTTCTAACACGTATATATTCCGTTCTTACACATATATATTATATTCCGTTCTTACGCATATATATTCTTACACATATATTCCGTTCTTACACATATATATTCAGTTTTTACACATATAAATTACGTTCTTATACATATATATTCCGTTCTTACGCATATATATTCAGTTCTTACGCATATATATTCCATTCTCATGCATATATATTCAGTTCTTACGCATATATATTCAGTTATTACACATATATATTCAGTTCTTACATATATATATTCAGTTCTTACACATATATATTCAGTTCTTACACATATATATTCCGTACTTACACATATATATTCCGTTCTTACACATATATATATTCCGTTCTTACACATATATATTCCGTTCTTACACATATATATTCAGTTCTTACACACATATATTCACTTCTTACACATATATATTCCGTTCTTACACATATATATTCCGTTCTTACACATATATATTCCGTTCTTACACGTAAATATTCCGTTGTTACAATTATATATTCCGTTCTTACACATATATATTCCGTTCTTACACGTACATATTCCGTTCTTACACGTACATATTCCGTTCTTACACATATATATTTCGTTCTTACTCATATATATTCCGTTCTTACGCATATGTATTCAGTTCTTACACATATATTCAGTTCTTACAGATATATATTCAGTTCTTACGCATATATATTCAGTTCTTACGCATATATATTCAGTTCTTACTCATATATATTCATTTCTTACACATATATCTTCAGTTCTTACACATATATATTCCGTTCTTACACGTACATATTCCGTTCTTACACATATATATTCCGTTCTTACACATATATATTCCGTTCTTACACATATATATTCACTTCTTACACATATATATTCATTTCTTACACATATATATTCCGTTCTTACACATATATACACATATATCTTCCGTTCTTACACATATATATTCCGTTCTTACACGTACATATTCCGTTCTTACACATATATATTCCGTTCTAACACATATTTGTGCAGTTCTTACACATATACATTCAGTTCTTACGCATATATATTCAGTTCTTGCACATATATATTCACTTTTTACACATATATATTCAGTTCTTACTCATATATTCAGTTCTTACACATATATATTCCGTTCTTACACATATTTATTCCGTTCTTACACACATATATTCCGTTCTTACACATATATATTCAGTTCTTACACATATATATTCACTTCTTACACATAGTATATTCCGTTCTTACAAATGTATATTCCGTTCTTACACGTACATATTCCGTTCTTACACATATATATTCCGTTCTTACACATATATATTCCGTTCTTACGAATATATATTCAGTTCTTACGCATATATATTCAGTTCTTACACATATATATTCATTTCTTACATATATATGTTCAGTTCTTACACATATATATTCCGTTCTTACACGTACATATTCCGTTCTTACACATATATATTCCGTTCTTACACATAAATATTCAGTTCTTAAACATATATATTCACTTCTTACATATATATATTCCGTTCTTACACATATATATTCCGTTCTTACACATATATATTCCGTTCTTACACATATATATATTCCGTTCTTACACATATATATTCCGTTCTTACACATATATATTCAGTTCTTACACACATATATTCACTTCTTACACATATATATTCCGTTCTTACACATATATATTCCTTTCTTACACATATATATTCCGTTCTTACACGTAAATATTCCGTTGTTACACTTATATATTCCGTTCTTACACATATATATTCCGTTCTTACACGTACATATTCCGTTCTTACACATATATATTCCGTTCTTACTCATATATATTCCGTTCTTACGCATATGTATTCAGTTCTTACACATATATTCAGTTCTTACAGATATATATTCAGTTCTTACGCATATATATTCAGTTCTTACGCATATATATTCAGTTCTTACGCATATATATTCATTTCTTACACATATATCTTCAGTTCTTACACATATATATTCCGTTCTTACACGTACATATTCCGTTCTTACACATATATATTCCGTTCTTACACATATATATTCCGTTCTTACACATATATATTCACTTCTTACACATATATATTCATTTCTTACACATATATATTCCGTTCTTACACATATATACACATACATCTTCCGTTCTTACACATATATATTCCGTTCTTACACGTACATATTTCGTTCTTACACATATATATTCCGTTCTAACACATATATATTCAGTTCTTACACATATACATTCAGTTCTTACGCATATATATTCAGTTCTTGCACAAATATATTCACTTCTTACACATATATATTCAGTTCTTACTCATATATTCAGTTCTTACACATATATATTCCGTTCTTACACATATTTATTCCGTTCTTACACATATATATTCCGTTCTTACACATATATATTCAGTTCTTACCCATATATATTCACTTCTTACACATATTATATTCCGTTCTTACAAATATATATTCAGTTCTTACACGTACATATTCCGTTCTTACACATATATATTCCGTTCTTACACATATATATTCAGTTCTTACGAATATATATTCAGTTCTTACGCATATATATTCAGTTCTTACACATATATATTCCGTTCTGACACGTACATATTCCGTTCTTACACATATATATTCCGTTCTTACACATATATATTCACTTCTTACATATATATATTCCGTTCTTACACATATATATTCCGTTCTTACACATATATATTCAGTTCTTACACATATATATTCACTTCTTACACATACTATATTCCGTTCTTACAAATATATATTCCGTTCTTACACGTACATATTCCGTTCTTACACATATATATTCCGTTCTTACACATATATATTCCGTTCTTACGAATATATATTCAGTTCTTACGCATATATATTCAGTTCTTACACATATATATTCCGTTCTGACACGTACATATTCCGTTCTTACACATATATATTCCGTTCTTACACATATATATTCACTTCTTACATATATATATTCCGTTCTTACACATATATGTTCCGTTCTTACACATATATATTCAGTTCTTACGCATATATATTCAGTTCTAACGCATATATATTCAGTTCTTACGCATATATATTCCGTTCTTACACATATATCTTCCGTTCTTACACATATATTCCGTTCTTACGCATATATATTCCGTTCTTTGGCATATATATTCAGTTTGACGCATATATATTCAGTTATTACGCATATATAGTCAGTTCTTACGCATATATATTCAGTTCTTACGCATATATGTGCAGTTCTTACATATATATGTTCCGTTCTTACACATATATATTCACTTCTTACACATATATATTCCGTTCTTACACATATATATATTCAGTTCTTACACATATATATTCCGTTCTTACACGTACATATTCCGTTCTTACACATATATATTCCGTTCTTACACATATATATTCCGTTCTTACACATATATATTCACTTCTTACACATATATATTCATTTCTTACACATATATATTCCGTTCTTACACATATATACACATATATCTTCCGTTCTTACACATATATATTCCGTTCTTACACGTACATATTCCGTTCTTACACATATATATTCCGTTCTAACACATATATATTCAGTTCTTACACATATACATTCAGTTCTTACGCATATATATTCAGTTCTTGCACATATATATTCACTTCTTACACATATATATTCAGTTCTTACTCATCTATTCAGTTCTTACACATATATATTCCGTTCTTACACATATTTATTCCGTTCTTACACATATATATTCCGTTCTTACACATATATATTCAGTTCTTACACATATATATTCACTTCTTACACATACTATATTCCGTTCTTACAAATATATATTCCGTTCTTACACGTACATATTCCGTTCTTACACATATATATTCCGTTCTTACACATATATATTCCGTTCTTACGAATATATATTCAGTTCTTACGCATATATATTCAGTTCTTACACATATATATTCCGTTCTGACACGTACATATTCCGTTCTTACACATATATATTCCGTTCTTACACATATATATTCACTTCTTACACATATATATTCCGTTCTTACACATATATATTCAGTTCTTACGCATATATATTCAGTTCTTAAGCATATATATTCAGTTCTTACGCATATATATTCCGTTCTTACACATATATCTTCCGTTCTTACACATATATTCCGTTCTTACGCATATATATTCCGTTCTTTCGCATATATATTCAGTTTGACGCATATATATTCAGTTCTTACGCATATATAGTCAGTTCTTACGCATATATATTCAGTTCTTACGCATATATGTGCAGTTCTTACATATATATTTGTTCCGTTCTTACACATATATATTCACTTCTTACGCATATGTATTCAGTTCTTACACATATATTCAGTTCTTACAGATATATATTCAGTTCTTACGCAGATATATTCAGTTCTAAGGCATATATATTCAGTTCTTACGCATATATATTCATTTCTTACACATATATCTTCAGTTCTTACACATATATATTCCGTTCTTACACGTACATATTCCGTTCTTACACATATATATTCCGTTCTTACACATATATATTCCGTTCTTACACATATATATTCACTTCTTACACATATATATTCATTTCTTACACATATATATTCAGTTCTTACACATATATACACATATATCTTCCGTTCTTACACATATATATTCCGTTCTTACACGTACATATTCCGTTCTTACACATATATATTCCGTTCTAACACATATATATTCAGTTCTTACACATATACATTCAGTTCTTACGCATATATATTCAGTTCTTGCACATATATATTCACTTCTTACACATATATATTCAGTTCTTACTCATATATTCAGTTCTTACATATATATGTTCCGTTCTTACACATATATATTCACTTCTTACACATATATATTCCGTTCTTACACATATATATATTCAGTTCTTACACATATATATTCCGTTCTTACACATATATATTCAGTTATTACGCATATATATTCATTTCTTACACATATATGTTCAGTACTTAGGCATATATATTCAGTTTTACGCATATATATTCAGTTCTTACACATATATATTCAGTTCTAACACATATATATTCAGTTCTTACAGATATATATTCAGTTCTTACACATATATATTCAGTTCCTACCCATATATATTCACTTCTTACACATATATATTCCGTTCTTACACATATATATTCAGTTCTTACACATATATATTCAGTTCCTACCCATATATATTCACTTCTTACACATATATATTCCGTTCATACACATATATATTCAGTTCTTTCACATAAATATTCAGTATATTCCGTTCTTACGCATATATATTCCGTTCTTTCGCTTATATATTCAGTTTGACGCATATATATTCAGTTCTTACACATATATATTCCGTTCTTACGCATATATATTCAGTTCTTACGCATATATATTCATTTTTTACACATATATGTTCAGTACTTAGGCATATATATTCAGTTTTACGCATATATATTCAGTTCTTACACATATATATTCAGTTCTTACACATATATATTCAGTTCTTACACATATATATTCAGTTCTAACACATATATATTCAGTTCTTACACACATATATTCACTTCTTACACATATATATTCCGTTCTTACACATATATATTCATTTCTTACACATATATATTCAGTTCTTACACATAAATATTCAGTTCTTACACATATATATTCAGTTCTTTCACATATATATTCACTTCTTACACATATATATTCCGTTCTTACACATATATATTCCGTTCTTACACATATATATTCAGTTCTTACGCATATATATTCAGTTCTTACGCATATATATTCCGTTCTTACGCATATATATTCCGTTCTTTCGCATATATATTCAGTTTGACGCATATATATTCAGTTCTTACGCATATATATTCAGTTCTTACGCATATATATTCAGTTCTTACGCATATATGTGCAGTTCTTACACATATATATTCCGTTCTTACACATATATATTCACTTCTTACACATATATATTCCGTTCTTACACATATATATTCAGTTATTACTCATATATATTCATTTCTTACACATATATGTTCAGTACTTAGGCATATATATTCAGTTTTACGCATATATATTCAGTTCTTACACATATATATTCAGTTCTTACACATATATATTCAGTTCTTACAGATATATATTTAGTTCTTACACATATATATTCAGTTCCTACTCATATATATTCACTTCTTACACATATATATTCCGTTCTTACACATATATATTCAGTTCTTACACATATATATTCAGTTCTTACATATAAATATTCAGTATATTCCGTTCTTACTCATATATATTCCGTTCTTTCGCATATATATTCAGTTTGACGCATATATATTCAGTTCTTACGCATATATATTCAGTTCTTACGCATATATATTTAGTTCTTACGCATATATATTCAGTTCTTACACATATATATTCAGTTCTTACATATATATATTCAGTTCTTACACATATATATTCAGTTCTTACACATATATATTCCGTTCTTACACATATATATTCCGTTCTTACACATATATATATTCCGTTCTTACACATATATATTCCGTTCTTACACATATATATTCAGTTCTTACACACATATATTCACTTCTTACACATATATTTTCCGTTTTACACATATATATTCCGTTCTTACACATATATTTTCCGTTTTACACATATATATTCCGTTCTTACACATATATATTCCTTTCTTACACTTATATATTCCGTTCTTACACATATATATTCCGTTCTTACACGTACATATTCCGTTCTTACACATATATATTCCGTTCTTACTCATATATATTCCGTTCTTACGCATATGTATTCAGTTCTTACACATATATTCAGTTCTTACAGATATATATTCAGTTCTTACGCATATATATTCAGTTCTTACGCATATATATTCAGTTCTTACGCATATATATTCAGTTCTTACACATATATATTCCGTTCTTACACATATATATTCACTTCTTACACATATATATTCATTTCTTACACA
Source organism: Cyrtodaria siliqua (assembly GCA_037043455.1). Taxonomy (NCBI): domain Eukaryota; kingdom Metazoa; phylum Mollusca; class Bivalvia; order Adapedonta; family Hiatellidae; genus Cyrtodaria; species Cyrtodaria siliqua. Next base: position 15,745 of record JAWPHD010020933.1, on the reverse strand, counting down.
TATATATTCCGTTCTTACACATATATACACATATATCTTCCGTTCTTACACATATATATTCCGTTCTTACACGTACATATTCCGTTCTTACACATATATATTCCGTTCTAACACATATATATTCAGTACTTACACATATACATTCAGTTCTTACGCATATATATTCAGTTCTTGCACATATATATTCAGTTCTTACACATATATATTCAGTTCTTACTCATATATTCAGTTCTTACACATATATATTCCGTTCTTACACATATTTATTCCGTTCTTACACATAAATATTCAGTTCTTACACATATATATTCAGTTCTTACACATATATATTCACTTCTTACACATATATATTCCGTTCTTACACCTATATATTCCGTTCTTACACATATATATTCAGTTCTTACGCATATATATTCAGTTCTTACGCATATATATTCAGTTCTTACGCATATATATTCCGTTCTTACACATATATCTTCCGTTCTTACACATATATTCCGTTCTTATGCATATATATTCCGTTCTTTCGCATATATATTCAGTTTGACGCATATATATTCAGTTCTTACGCATATATATTCAGTTCTTACGCATATATATTCAGTTCTTACGCATATATGTGCAGTTCTTACACATATATATTCCGTTCTTACACATATATATTCACTTCTTACACATATATATTCCGTTCTTACACATATATATATTCAGCTCTTACACATATATATTCCGTTCTTACACATATATATTCAGTTAGTACGCATATATATTCATTTCTTACACATATATGTTCAGTACTTAGGCATATATATTCAGTTTTACGCATATATATTCAGTTCTTACACATATATATTCAGTTCTTACACATATATATTCAGTTCTTACAGATATATATTCAGTTCTTACACATATATATGTGTGTGTGTGTGTGTGTGTGTGTGTAATTCTAAGGTTTATAGTCCCTCCGCCAACGAACACGTCAAGGTATACCTGACGCGATGCCATACATATTCACTTCTTACACATATATATTCCGTTCTTACACATATATATTCAGTTCTTACACATATATATTCAGTACTTACACATAAATATTCAGTTCTTACACATATATATTCAGTTCTTACACATATATATTTACTTCTTACACATATATATTCCGTTCTTACACATATATATTCCGTTCTAACACATATATATTCAGTTCTTACGCATATATATTCAGTTCTTAAGCATATATATTCAGCTCTTACGCATATATATTCCGTTCTTACACATATATATTCCGTTCTTACACATATATTCCGTTCTTACGCATATATATTCCGTTATTTCGCATATATATTCAGTTTGACGCATATATATTCAGTTCTTATGCATATATGTTCAGTTCTTACGCATATATTCAGTTCTTACGCATATATGAGCAGTTATTACACATATATATTCCGTTCTTACACGTAAATATTCAGTTCTTACACATATATATTCAGTTCTTACACATATATATTCAGTTCTTACACATATATATTCACTTCTTACACATATATATTCCGTTCTTCCACATATATATTCCGTTCTTACACATATATATTCAGTTCTTACGCATATATATTCAGATCTTATGCATATATATTCAGTTCTTACGCATATATATTCCGTTCGTACCCATATATATTCCGTTCTTACACATATATTCCGTTCTTACGCATATATATTCCGTTCTTTCGCATATATATTCAGTTTCACGCATATATATTCAGTTCTTACGCATATATATTCAGTTCTTACGCATATATATTCAGTTCTTACGCATATATGTGCAGTTATTACACATATATATTCAGTTCTTACACATATATATTCCTTTCGTACACATATATATTCTGTTCTTACACATATATATTCCGTTCTTACACGTATATATTCCGTTCTTACACATATATATTCCGTTCTTACGCATATATATTCTTACACATATATTCCATTCTTACACATATATATTCAATTTTTACACATATAATATCCGTTCTTAAACATATATATTCCGTTCTTACGCATATATATTCAGTTCTTACGCATATATATTCTCCTTTCTCATGCATATGTATTCAGTTCTTACGCATATATATTCAGTTCTTACACATATATATTCAGTTCTTTCGCATATATATTCCGTTCTTACGCATATATATTCAGTTCTTACACATATATATTCAGTTCTTACATATATATATTCCGTTCTTACACATATATATTCCGTTCTTACGCATATATATTCTTACACATATATTCCGTTCTTACACATATATATTCAGTTCTAACACATATATATTCAGTTCTTACACATATATATTCACTTCTTACACATATATATTCCGTTCTTACACATATATATTCAGTTCTTACACATATATATTCAGTTTTTACACATATATATTCAGTTCTTACACATATATATTCAGTTCTTACACATATATATTCCGTTTTTACACATATATATTCCGTTCTTACACATATATATTCAGTTCTTACGCATATATATTCAGTTCTTACGCATATATATTCAGTTTTTACACATATATATTCACTTCTTACACATATATATTCCGTTCTTACACATATATTCCGTTCTTACGCATATATATTCCGTTCTTTCGCATATATATTCAGTTCTTACGCATATATATTCAGTTCTTACGCATATATGTGCAATTCTTACACATATATATTCAGTTCTTAAACATATATATTCCGTTCGTACACATATATATTCTGTTCTTACACATATATATTCCGTTCTTACACGTATATATTCCGTTCTTACACATATATATTCCGTTCTTACGCATATATATTCTTACACATATATTCCGTTCTTACACATATATATTCAGTTTTTACACATATAAATTCCGTTCTTATACATATATATTCCGTTCTTACGGATATATATTCAGGTCTTACGCATATATATTCCTTTCTCATGCATATATATTCAGTTCTTACGCATATATATTCAGTTCTTACACATATATATTCAGTTCTTTCGCATATATATTCAGTTCTTACGCATATATATTCAGTTCTTACACATATATATTCCGTTCTTACACATATATATTCCGTTCTTACACATATATATATTACGTTCTTACACATATATATTCCGTTCTTACACATATATATTCAGTTCTTACACACATATATTCACTTCTTACACATATATATTCCGTTCTTACACATATATATTCCGTTCTTACACATATATATTCCGTTCTTACACGTACATATTCCGTTCTTACACTTATATATTCCGTTCTTACACATGTATCTACCGTTCTGACACATATATTCCGTTCTTACGCATATATATTCCGTTCTTTCGCATATATATTCAGTTTGACGCATATATATTCAGTTCTTAGGCATATATTATCAGTTCTTACGCATATATGTGCAGTTCTTACACATATATATTCCCTTCTTACACATATATATTCACTTCTTACACATATATATTCCGTTCTTACACATATATATATTCAGTTTTTACACATATATATTCCGTTCTTACACATATATATTCAGTTATTACGCATATATATTCATTTCTTACACATATATGTTCAGTACTTACTCATATATATTCCGTTCTTACACATATATATTCAGTTCTTAAACATATATATTCAGTTCTTACATATATATATTCAGTTCTTACACATATATATTCAGTTCTTACACATATATATTCCGTTCTTACACATATATATTCCGTTCTTACACATATATATATTCCGTTCTTACAAATATATATTCAGTTCTTACACATATATATTCACTTCTTACACATATATATTCCGTTCTTACACATATATATTCCGTTCTTACACATATATATTCCGTTCTTACACGTACATATTCCGTTCTTACACATATATATTCCGTTCTTAATCATATATATTCCGTTCTTACGCATATATATTCAGTTCTTACGCAAATATATTCAGTTCTTACACATATATATTCAGTTTTACACATATATATTCACTTCTTACACATATATATTCCGTTCTTACACATATATATTCAGTTCTTACACATATATATTCACTTCTTACAAATAGATATTCAGTTCTTACACATATATATTCCCTTCTTACACATATATACACATATATATTCCGTTCTTACACATATATATTGCGATCTTACACGTACATATTCCGTTCTTACACATATATATTCTGTTCTTACACATATATATTCCGTTCTTACACATATATATTCAGTTCTTACAAATATATATTCAGTTTTTACACATATATATTCAGTTCTTACACATATATATTCAGTTCTTACACATATATATTCCGTTCTTACACATATATATTCCGTTCTTACACATATACATTCCGTTCTTACACTTATATATTCCGTTCTTAGACATATATATCCCGTTCTTACACATATATATTCCGTTCTTACACATATATATTCCGTTCTTACACATATATTATCCGTTCTTACACTTATATATTCCGTTCTTACACATATACATCCCGTTCTTATACATATATATTCCGTTCTTACACATATATATTCCGTTCTTACGCATATATATTCAGTTCGTACGCATATATATTCCTTTCTTACGCATATATATTCAGTTCTTACGTATATATATTCAGTTCTTACACGTATATATTCCGTTCTAAGTAACACATATATATTCCGTTTTTACACATATATATTCCGTTCTTACACATATATATTCCGTTCTTACACATATATATTCCGTTCTTACGCGTATATATTCCGTTCTAACACATATATATTCCGTTCTTACACATATATATTCCGTTCTTACACATATATATTCCGTCCTTACGCATATATATTCAGTTCTTACGCATATATATTCATTTCTTACACATAAATGTTCAGTTCTTACGCATATATATTCAGTTTTACGCATATATATTCAGTTCTTACGCATATATATTCAGTTCTTACTCATATATATTCAGTTCTTACACATATATATTCACTTCTTACACATATATATTCCGTTCTTACACATATATATTCCGTTCTTACACATATATATTCACTTCTTACACATATATATTCCGTTCTTACACATATATATTCAGTTCTTACACATATATATTCCGTTCTTACACATATATATTCCGTTCTTACGCATATATATTCAGTTCTTACGCATATATATTCATTTCTTACACATATATGTTCAGTACTTAGGCATATATATTCAGTTCTTACACATATATATTCAGTTTTTACACATATATATTCAGTTCTAACACATATATATTCAGTTCTTACACACATATATTCACGTCTTACACATATATATTCCGTTCTTACACATATATATTCAGTTCTTACACATATATATTCAGTTCTTACACATAAATATTCAGTTCTTACACATATATATTCAGTTCTTACACATCTATATTCACTTCTTACACATATATATTCACTTCTTACACATATATATTCCGTTCTTACACATATATATTCCGTTCTTACACATATATATTTAGTTCTTACGCATATATATTCAGTTCTTACGCATATATATTCAGTTCTTACGCATATATATTCCGTTCTTACACATATATCTTCCGTTCTTACACATATATTCCGTTCTTACGCATATATATTCCGTTCTTTCGCATATATATTTAGTTTGACGAATATATATTCAGTTCTTACGCATATATATTCTGTTCTTACACATATATATTCCGTTCTTACACATATATATTCCGTTCTTACACATATATATTCCGTTCATACACTTATATATTCCGTTCTTAGACATATATATCCCGTTCTTACACATATATATTCCGTTCTTACACATATATATTCCGTTCTTACACATATATATTCCGTTCTTACACTTATATATTCCGTTCTTACACATATATATCCCGCTCTTACACATATATATTCCGTTCTTACACATATATATTCCGTTCTTACGCATATATATTCAGTTCGTACGCATATATATTCCTTTCTTACGCATATATATTCAGTTCTTACGTATATATATTCAGTTCTTACACGTATATATTCCGTTCTAAGTAACACATATATATTCCGTTTTTACACATATATGTTCCGTTTTTACACATATATATTCCGTTCTTACACATATATATTCCGTTCTTACGCGTATATATTCCGTTCTAACACATATATATTCCGTTCTTACACATATATATTCCGTTCTTACACATATATATTCCGTCCTTTCGCATATATATTCAGTTCTTACGCATATATATTCATTTCTTACACATAAATGTTCAGTTCTTACGCATATATATTCAGTTTTACGCATATATATTCAGTTCTTACGCATATATATTCAGTTCTTACACATATATATTCACTTCTTACACATATATATTCACTTCTTACACATATATATTCCGTTCTTAGACATATATATTCCGTTCTTACACATATATATTCACTTCTTACACATATATATTCCGTTCTTACACATATATATTCAGTTCTTACACATATATATTCCGTTCTTACACATATATATTCCGTTCTTACGCATATATATTCAGTTCTTACGCATATATATTCATTTCTTACACATATATGTTCAGTACTTAGGCATATATATTCAGTTTTACGCATATATATTCAGTTCTTACACATATATATTTAGTTCTTACACATATATATTCAGTTCTTACACATATATATTCAGTTCTAACACATATATATTCAGTTCTTACACACATATATTCACTTCTTACACATATATATTCCGTTCTTACACATATATATTCAGTTCTTACACATATATATTCAGTTCTTACACATAAATATTCAGTTCTTACACATATATATTCACTTCTTACACATATATATTCCGTTCTTACACCTATATATTCCGTTCTTACACATATATATTCAGTTCTTACGCATATATATTCAGTTCTTACGCATATATATTCAGTTCTTACGCATATATATTCCGTTCTTACACATATATCTTCCGTTCTTACACATATATTCCGTTCTTACGCATATATATTCCGTTCTTTCGCATATATATTCAGTTTGACGCATATATATTCAGTTCTTACGCATATATATTCAGTTCTTACGCATATATATTCAGTTCTTACGCATATATGTGCAGTTCTTACACATATATATTCCGTTCTTACACATATATATTCACTTCTTACACATATATATTCCGTTCTTACACATATATATATTCAGCTCTTACACATATATATTCCGTTCTTACACATATATATTCATTTAGTACGCATATATATTCATTTCTTACACATATATGTTCAGTACTTAGGCATATATATTCAGTTTTACGCATATATATTCCGTTCTTACACATATATATATTCCGTTCTTACAAATATATATTCAGTTCTTACACATATATATTCACTTCTTACACATATATATTCCGTTCTTACACATATATATTCCGTTCTTACACATATATATTCCGTTCTTACACGTACATATTCCGTTCTTACACATATATATTCCGTTCTTAATCATATATATTCCGTTCTTACGCATATATATTCAGTTCTTACGCAAATATATTCAGTTCTTACACATATATATTCAGTTTTACACATATATATTCACTTCTTACACATATATATTCCGTTCTTACACATATATATTCAGTTCTTACACATATATATTCACTTCTTACAAATAGATATTCAGTTCTTACACATATATATTCCCTTCTTACACATATATACACATATATATTCCGTTCTTACACATATATATTGCGATCTTACACGTACATATTCCGTTCTTACACATATATATTCTGTTCTTACACATATATATTCCGTTCTTACACATATATATTCAGTTCTTTCAAATATATATTCAGTTTTTACACATATATATTCAGTTCTTACACATATATATTCAGTTCTTACACATATATATTCCGTTCTTACACATATATATTCCGTTCTTACACATATACATTCCGTTCTTACACTTATATATTCCGTTCTTAGACATATATATCCCGTTCTTACACATATATATTCCGTTCTTACACATATATATTCCGTTCTTACACATATATTATCCGTTCTTACACTTATATATTCCGTTCTTACACATATATATCCCGTTCTTATACATATATATTCCGTTCTTACACATATATATTCCGTTCTTACGCATATATATTCAGTTCGTACGCATATATATTCCTTTCTTACGCATATATATTCAGTTCTTACGTATATATATTCAGTTCTTACACGTATATATTCCGTTCTAAGTAACACATATATATTCCGTTTTTACACATATATATTCCGTTCTTACACATATATATTCCGTTCTTACACATATATATTCCGTTCTTACGCGTATATATTCCGTTCTAACACATATATATTCCGTTCTTACACATATATATTCCGTTCTTACACATATATATTCCGTCCTTACGCATATATATTCAGTTCTTACGCATATATATTCATTTCTTACACATAAATGTTCAGTTCTTACGCATATATATTCAGTTTTACGCATATATATTCAGTTCTTACGCATATATATTCAGTTCTTACTCATATATATTCAGTTCTTACACATATATATTCACTTCTTACACATATATATTCCGTTCTTACACATATATATTCCGTTCTTACACATATATATTCACTTCTTACACATATATATTCCGTTCTTACACATATATATTCAGTTCTTACACATATATATTCCGTTCTTACACATATATATTCCGTTCTTACGCATATATATTCAGTTCTTACGCATATATATTCATTTCTTACACATATATGTTCAGTATTTAGGCATATATATTCAGTTCTTACACATATATATTCAGTTTTTACACATATATATTCAGTTCTAACACATATATATTCAGTTCTTACACACATATATTCACGTCTTACACATATATATTCCGTTCTTAGACATATATATTCAGTTCTTACACATATATATTCAGTTCTTACACATAAATATTCAGTTCTTACACATATATATTCAGTTCTTACACATCTATATTCACTTCTTACACATATATATTCACTTCTTACACATATATATTCCGTTCTTACACATATATATTCCGTTCTTACACATATATATTTAGTTCTTACGCATATATATTCAGTTCTTACGCATATATATTCAGTTCTTACGCATATATATTCCGTTCTTACACATATATCTTCCGTTCTTACACATATATTCCGTTCTTACGCATATATATTCCGTTCTTTCGCATATATATTTAGTTTGACGAATATATATTCAGTTCTTACGCATATATATTCTGTTCTTACACATATATATTCCGTTCTTACACATATATATTCCGTTCTTACACATATATATTCCGTTCATACACTTATATATTCCGTTCTTAGACATATATATCCCGTTCTTACACATATATATTCCGTTCTTACACATATATATTCCGTTCTTACACATATATATTCCGTTCTTACACTTATATATTCCGTTCTTACACATATATATCCCGCTCTTACACATATATATTCCGTTCTTACACATATATATTCCGTTCTTACGCATATATATTCAGTTCGTACGCATATATATTCCTTTCTTACGCATATATATTCAGTTCTTACGTATATATATTCAGTTCTTACACGTATATATTCCGTTCTAAGTAACACATATATATTCCGTTTTTACACATATATGTTCCGTTTTTACACATATATATTCCGTTCTTACACATATATATTCCGTTCTTACGCGTATATATTCCGTTCTAACACATATATATTCCGTTCTTACACATATATATTCCGTTCTTACACATATATATTCCGTCCTTACGCATATATATTCAGTTCTTACGCATATATATTCATTTCTTACACATAAATGTTCAGTTCTTACGCATATATATTCAGTTTTACGCATATATATTCAGTTCTTACGCATATATATTCAGTTCTTACACATATATATTCACTTCTTACACATATATATTCACTTCTTACACATATATATTCCGTTCTTAGACATATATATTCCGTTCTTACACATATATATTCACTTCTTACACATATATATTCCGTTCTTACACATATATATTCAGTTCTTACACATATATATTCCGTTCTTACACATATATATTCCGTTCTTACGCATATATATTCAGTTCTTACGCATATATATTCATTTCTTACACATATATGTTCAGTACTTAGGCATATATATTCAGTTTTACGCATATATATTCAGCTCTTACACATATATATTTAGTTCTTACACATATATATTCAGTTCTTACACATATATATTCAGTTCTAACACATATATATTCAGTTCTTACACACATATATTCACTTCTTACACATATATATTCCGTTCTTACACATATATATTCAGTTCTTACACATATATATTCAGTTCTTACACATAAATATTCAGTTCTTACACATATATATTCACTTCTTACACATATATATTCCGTTCTTACACCTATATATTCCGTTCTTACACATATATATTCAGTTCTTACGCATATATATTCAGTTCTTACGCATATATATTCAGTTCTTACGCATATATATTCCGTTCTTACACATATATCTTCCGTTCTTACACATATATTCCGTTCTTACGCATATATATTCCGTTCTTTCGCATATATATTCAGTTTGACGCATATATATTCAGTTCTTACGCATATATATTCAGTTCTTACGCAAATATATTCAGTTCTTACGCATATATGTGCAGTTCTTACACATATATATTCCGTTCTTACACATATATATTCACTTCTTACACATATATATTCCGTTCTTACACATATATATATTCAGCTCTTACACATATATATTCCGTTCTTACACATATATATTCATTTAGTACGCATATATATTCATTTCTTACACATATATGTTCAGTACTTAGGCATATATATTCAGTTTTACGCATATATATTCAGTTCTTACACATATATATTCAGTTCTTACACATATATATTCAGTTCTTACAGATATATATTCAGTTCTTACACATATATATTCAGTTCCTACCGATACATATTCACTTCTTACACATATATATTCCGTTCTTACACATATATATTCAGTTCTTACACATATATATTCAGTACTTACACATAAATATTCAGTTCTTACACATATATATTCAGTTCTTACACATATATATTTACTTCTTACACACATATATTCCGTTCTTACGCATATATATTCCGTTCTTTCGCATATATATTCAGTTTCACGCATATATATTCAGTTCTTACGCATATATATTCAGTTCTTACGCATATATATTCAGTTCTTACGCATATATGTGCAGTTATTACACATATATATTCAGTTCTTACACATATATATTCCGTTCGTACACATATATATTCTGTTCTTACACATATATATTCCGTTCTTACACGTATATATTCCGTTCTTACACATATATATTCCGTTCTTACGCATATATTCTTACACATATATTCCATTCTTACACATATATATTCCGTTCTTACGCATATATATTCAGTTCTTACGCATATATATTCCTTTCTCATGCATATGTATTCAGTTCTTACGCATATATATTCAGTTCTTACACATATATATTCAGTTCTTTGGCATATATATTCCGTTCTTACGCATATATATTCAGTTCTTACACATATATATTCAGTTCTTACATATATATATTCCGTTCTTACACATATATATTCCGTTCTTACGCATATATATTCTTACACATATATTCCGTTCTTACACATATATATTCAGTTCTAACACATATATATTCAGTTCTTACACATATATATTCACTTCTTACACATATATATTTCGTTCTTACACATATATATTCAGTTCTTACACATATATATTCAGTTTTTACACATATATATTCAGTTCTTACACATATATATTCAGTTCTTACACATAAATATTCAGTTCTTACACATATATATTCACTTCTTACACATATATATTCCGTTCTTACACCTATATATTCCGTTCTTACACATATATATTCAGTTCTTACGCATATATATTCAGTTCTTACGCATATATATTCAGTTCTTACGCATATATATTCCGTTCTTACACATATATCTTCCGTTCTTACACATATATTCCGTTCTTACGCATATATATTCCGTTCTGTCGCATATATATTCAGTTTGACGCATATATATTCAGTTCTTACGCATATATATTCAGTTCTTACGCATATATATTCAGTTCTTACGCATATATGTGCAGTTCTTACACATATATATTCCGTTCTTACACATATATATTCACTTCTTACACATATATATTCCGTTCTTACACATATATATATTCAGCTCTTACACATATATATTCCGTTCTTACACATATATATTCAGTTAGTACGCATATATATTCATTTCTTACACATATATGTTCAGTACTTAGGCATATATATTCAGTTTTACGCATATATATTCAGTTCTTACACATATATATTCAGTTCTTACACATATATATTCAGTTCTTACAGATATATATTCAGTTCTTACACATATATATTCAGTTCCTACCGATACATATTCACTTCTTACACATATATATTCCGTTCTTACACATATATATTCAGTTCTTACACATATATATTCAGTACTTACACATAAATATTCAGTTCTTACACATATATATTCAGTTCTTACACATATATATTTACTTCTTACACATATATATTCCGTTCTTACACATATATATTCCGTTCTAACACATATATATTCAGTTCTTACGCATATATATTCAGTTCTTAAGCATATATATTCAGCTCTTACGCATATATATTCCGTTCTTACACATATATATTCCGTTCTTACACATATATTCCGTTCTTACGCATATATATTCCGTTATTTCGCATATATATTCAGTTTGACGCATATATATTCAGTTCTTACGCATATATGTTCAGTTCTTACGCATATATTCAGTTCTTACGCATATATGAGCAGTTATTACACATATATATTCAGTTCTTACACATATATATTCCGTTCGTACACATATATATTCTGTTCTTACACATATATATTCCGTTCTTACACGTAAATATTCAGTTCTTACACATATATATTCAGTTCTTACACATATATATTCAGTTCTTACACATATATATTCACTTCTTACACATATATATTCCGTTCTTCCACATATATATTCCGTTCTTACACATATATATTCAGTTCTTACGCATATATATTCAGATCTTATGCATATATATTCAGTTCTTACGCATATATATTCCGTTCGTACACATATATATTCCGTTCTTACACATATATTCCGTTCTTACGCATATATATTCCGTTCTTTCGCATATATATTCAGTTTCACGCATATATATTCAGTTCTTACGCATATATATTCAGTTCTTACGCATATATATTCAGTTCTTACGCATATATGTGCAGTTATTACACATATATATTCAGTTCTTACACATATATATTCCGTTCGTACACATATATATTCTGTTCTTACACATATATATTCCGTTCTTACACGTATATATTCCGTTCTTACACATATATATTCCGTTCTTACGCATATATTCTTACACATATATTCCATTCTTACACATATATATTCAATTTTTACACATATAATATCCGTTCTTAAACATATATATTCTGTTCTTACGCATATATATTCAGTTCTTACGCATATATATTCCTTTCTCATGCATATGTATTCAGTTCTTACGCATATATATTCAGTTCTTACACATATATATTCAGTTCTTTGGCATATATATTCCGTTCTTACGCATATATATTCAGTTCTTACACATATATATTCAGTTCTTACATATATATATTCCGTTCTTACACATATATATTCCGTTCTTACGCATATATATTCTTACACATATATTCCGTTCTTACACATATATATTCAGTTCTAACACATATATATTCAGTTCTTACACATATATATTCACTTCTTACACATATATATTCCGTTCTTACACATATATATTCAGTTCTTACACATATATATTCAGTTTTTACACATATATATTCAGTTCTTACACATATATATTCAGTTCTTACACATATATATTCAGTTCTTACACATATATATTCCGTTTTTACACATATATATTCCGTTCTTACACATATATATTCAGTTCTTACGCATATATATTCAGTTCTTACGCATATATATTCAGTTTTTACACATATATATTCACTTCTTACACATATATATTCCGTTCTTACACATATATTCCGTTCTTACGCATATATATTCCGTTCTTTCGCATATATATTCAGTTCTTACGCATATATATTCAGTTCTTACGCATATATGTGCAGTTCTTACACATATATATTCAGTTCTTAAACATATATATTCCGTTCGTACACATATATATTCTGTTCTTACACATATATATTCCGTTCTTACACGTATATATTCCGTTCTTACACATATATATTCCGTTCTTACGCATATATATTCTTACACATATATTCCGTTCTTACACATATATATTCAGTTTTTACACATATAAATTCCGTTCTTATACATATATATTCCGTTCTAACGGATATATATTCAGGTCTTACGCATATATATTCCTTTCTCATGCATATATATTCAGTTCTTACGCATATATATTCAGTTCTTACACATATATATTCAGTTCTTTCGCATATATATTCAGTTCTTACGCATATATATTTAGTTCTTACACATATATATTCAGTTCTTACATATATATATTCAGTTCTTACACATATATATTCAGTTCTTACACATATATATTCCGTTCTTACACATATATATTCCGTTCTTACACATATATATATTCCGTTCTTACACATATATATTCCGTTCTTACACATATATATTCAGTTCTTACACACATATATTCACTTCTTACACATATATATTCCGTTCTTACACATATATATTCCGTTCTTACACATATATATTCCGTTCTTACACGTACATATTCCGTTCTTACACTTATATATTCCGTTCTTACACATGTATCTTCCGTTCTGACACATATATTCCGTTCTTACGCATATATATTCCGTTCTTTCGCATATATGTTCAGTTTGACGCATATATATTCAGTTCTTAGGCATATATTATCAGTTCTTACGCATATATGTGCAGTTCTTACACATATATATTCCCTTCTTACACATATATATTCACTTCTTACACATATATATTCCGTTCTTACACATATATATATTCAGTTTTTACACATATATATTCCGTTCTTACACATATATATTCAGTTATTACGCATATATATTCATTTCTTACACATATATGTTCAGTACTTAGGCAAATATATTCTGTTTTACGCATATATATTCAGTTCTTACACATATATATTCAGTTCTTACAAATATATATTCAGTTCTTACAGATATATATTCAGTTCTTACACATGTATATTCAGTTCCTACCCATATATATTCACTTCTTACACATATATATTCCGTTCTAACACATATATATTCAGTTCTTACACATATATATTCAGTTCTTACACATAAATATTCAGTTCTTACACATATATATTCAGTTCTTACACATATATATTCCCTTCTTACACATATATATTCCGTTCT
>JAWPHD010020932.1:0-29894 GCA_037043455.1 Cyrtodaria siliqua | reverse complement strand
TTACAGTTTTGAAGTTATCATGCATTATTCATATTTCCATATAAGTTCAGTGACCTTGACCTTTTAACCCCAAAAACAATAGGGTTTCACCTTTCAACAAGGGTGATGAACCTATGAAATTTCACGAGTGTAGGTGTTACGGCTTTGAAGTTATGCGGAATTCATATTTCCATATAAGGTGATGCTGACCTCGACCTGTTGCTACTTTACCAAACAATAGGGTTTCTCCACTCACCAAGGGCAATGTTGTATGAAGTTTTAAAGTATATTTGTTTCAATTTTGAGGTCATCATGAGGAATGCATGTTTCTATAAATGACCTTGACCTTTGACATAATGACCCCAAAACTAACATGGTTCCTCCTCTCACCTATGGCAATGTACCTATGAAGTTTTATGATTGTAGGCATTACAATTGTGTAGTTACTGTGAAGAATGCATATTTCCATATAAGGTCACTATGACCTCGATCTTTGAACATTTGACCCCAAAAGCAATAGGGTTCCTGCTTTCAACAAGGGTGACGAACCTATGAAATTTCATGAGTGTAGGTGTAACGCTTTGGAACTTATCATACAGCTTTTTTTATTTCCATATAAGGTGATGGTGAGCTTAGGAGTGTAGTTGTTACGGTTTTGAAGTGTTGTGTGAAATGCATATTTCCATATAAGGTCACTGTGACCTTGACCTACTGGTCCCAAAAAACAATAGGGTTCCTCCTCTCACCTAGGGCAATGTACCAACATGTATGAAGTTTTATGATTGTATGTGTTATGGTTTTGATTTGTTTGTATGGTGTTTTACATCATTTTTAACACATGTAAGGTTATATACGAGTCAATTTTTTGTGGTGGAAGCAGATCACCCATTTTTCCGGAGTAGAACCAGTAGTGTACACCTCCAGCCATTCGTAAGAATCGACATTTCATCACAAGTGGAGCTCCCAGTGGGATACGAACCCGCAGCGGAGATGCGAAGGTTTACAATGCAACGTTGTTATGTTACGGTTTTGAAGTTATTGTACAGAATGCATGTTTCCATATACGGTCACCGTGACCTTTGACCCCAAAAGCAATAAAAGTTTCTCCACTCACCTAGGACAATGTTCATACTTTAGGAAATATCGTGCTGAATGTGAAAAGTTTATGGACGGACGTACGGACAACCCCCATACCATAGTATGTTTAAAAGTTACTGGTGTTTGATCGGACATGGATCTTCTAGAGCAACTGAACCACGACTGCCATAATTAATTTGTTTGGTAATAACGTGTGAAGTGCCTATAAAAGTGTCGCCGAGTTTACTGCAATCGGGACATCCAGACCAGTCTTCCAACTAGACAATATGTTTAAGCAATTTGAACAAAGATTTATTCTGGACGTCTTTGTCAATATCCTCAACTCTGGATTCCTCGATTTTTGGGAAAAAACTCACTTTCAGTATGTGTTGAATGATCCAGCCATCATTTTTTTCCACAATAACGCAAAAGCAAATGCAAAACTTTGTTTGCCAAAGCCAAAGCCAAAGTTCGTTTGATTAGTGGAATTCAACTTAGACGCTTGGTGATTGGGTAGATGTAATAATTGCAATCGGATATTTTGTTCTTTTTCGGTCAAGAAATAACCGATCTAAATTATTGACTAATGAGTCGTTGTCGTCAACGCAATGGGATCGATGGTCTGTACAACCCTTACAATTTTCTCCTCAATATTTTCCTGATCTCAGAAATGACCTTGGCAGAGGACTAAATTTGCGAACAATTCACAGCCCTGTATATAACTCCATGTAAACGAAGATGGCTGCTTGTGGCCATGTTTGACGTCGAATCAAAATGATTTTGTTCAAGGACCATCATTATGTCATGCTGATAATTTTAATCAAGGTCCCATATCAGTGCCACTAAAAGTTTTGTCGGAGTAGTCGCTACAAATTTCTTTTTAAAAATCTGTTTTTAGTTTTGGCGGGCATCAACCTGAACTTTTGCCAGAATCAACTTGACCTTATGGGCAACATTTCTGTAAAGTTTCATGAAAATCCATCTAGTACTTTCAGAAGAGTAGTCGCCACAAAAAATCAATTTATGGACGGAAGGACAGACAATGCAGAAGTTCTGCCAATCTGTGATCAGTAGAGCTAATGAAAGTCCTATCGTCCTGACAATGCAAAAATTAACAGACAGACGATGGATAACTCAAAATCCAATTAGTTCTTGAGTAGAATACAGACCCCATTCTCCCTAACCCACGCATGAGGAATTTAGTTGGGTATACTTTTCTAAAAGTTCAAACAAAAGCTTCAAAATGAGTTTCTAAGCGTTGCAGCGTTTGTAACACACATGCAAATTATGTTATAACAATTCCATTCACATTCAATGAAGTTGAATACGAGCGAAACATTTACACATGAACAGCACATATTATCCTGTATGTATGTTATGAACCGTTTAATTTAGACAACCTTTTCAACATAAAAGATACCCTAGTTTACATTACACCCCATAATGTTACCAAAATTAATCACAGTAAAAATAATTATACATCAAGTAACCAATAGAGCCCACTCCATTCACCTGAGGGAATTTTGAATGGGTCAACTTTTCCGAAAGGGTATGGCATTTGCAACAAAATAGTATATTTGCCAGCATGTGGGGGCATAAGGGTGTGGCCTCTTTTCAAAATATATATAAATATGGCAAGAGTATTGAATGTTAAGGCGTGACGGACAGACGGACAAAGTGATCCCTAAGTGCCTGCCATGCTAAACAGACGAGACGAAAAAGGACCATCAACAAAACTTTGCTGCTCTTACTCTCCATGTCTTATTCAATTGTACTTAAAAGTCCATAGAAATGTTTTGACTTCCAAAATTGATTAGTCTATGTCAGACCTCTCAGGGACTTCCAAACTGGATATACAGCAAGTCTTGATTTCCTCAATTTTAACGTGCAATCTCTTCATGGCTTTGCACTCTTCATCTTGTTGATCATACCTCTAAACATCTCTAGGAAGTCCTGGAGACATTTTCAGATGGGAGTATGCGACACACGACAAAATTGCGAATATTAAAAACATTTATTTTTTTAACCAGACTCATCTTTATACAAACTTACTTTCTTGCCAGGCAACATAACACAAATACAGAAAATGTAAGCATATTATTTATACCTGATCATCACAAACATACTTTACCCATGAAAAAATTGCAGAAAATTTAATTCCAAATGCAGTAAAATCCAATTTCATGAAAGTGAACATTGATAATCAGTAGCACGAGAAGATTTACTACCTGAATGTTGGCAACCCGTCTAACTGAACACATGTTTAAAAGACAAAGTCAAACAAATATATACAAGATAAAAATTCACAACTTTTGTAACATTGCATCAACAAAAAATTGCCATCTGTTGTTATATGGCACAACTTCTTTAATAGTCAGTGTCAAGTCTCACCAAAGAACACCTTGTGATGCAGAACTATTGTTGAATTTAGAACAAGTTTAATAAAGTATGCTTTAGCGATGGGGAAATTCCACTTTTTAAGTATTGCGAAAAGATAATTTAAGCTTCAGCACTTGTCACGGTCTGTCATTTCTTGCCCGACTTCTTAATGCCACCTCCAACTGAAAAGAAAATGTTGGCAAATTAAATGTACATCATCATGACACAAGGACAATCATTTATAACATGGAGATCAGGTGATTCTTACTATCATGGATACCTGCAGTATCTACTCTAAGCTTTCTCTGACATAAAAAGCCCTTTCCCCCCATAATTTTTGGTGTGGCATAAAATCATCAGAATCTTAAGAAAGGCCAGTTCTCCAGATAGACAGCGTATCCACGTAAATTACGTGTTTATATTTCAAAGTACTCATTTTATTTTCATTCATTCCGTACCATGTACGGACATACTTTTCCTGGTACGCTATTCTTTTGAAAATGGTGCGTATTTTGGCCTCTTCTTGTTGTCAATCAGAGTTTTCCTAGTGTGTAGTATACTTTCACGAGGTAATTTTACTGATTTTATGAAACAGTGACACCAGTGAGTTATTTAGTTTTCTCCCTTTGGTTCTGGCTCTTGTTTCGTCCTTATAATCATAAAACCCGCAAATTGTTTTAATGGATATCATTCCCACAACCATGGGAAATGGCTGAAAACCAAAAATACACACGTTTATTGTGACTAGCTGACCTCTAAAACCGTGCATACATGTGTACATTTTTGAGGTATGATGGGACAAACGAGAAGCATCATTAATTTTTATTTCGATGAGTACTGTACTCAAATATTTTAAAATTATCTGGAGCAATAAAAGACTGTAAACAGGTCAGAGAAGGCCCTGTTACACCATATCGAATACGACTTCCAGAAGAAGAACAGCTGATGATGGCTCCTTGCTCCAGTAATATATTCACTACCACACTGATATCCAGAACACTAAAAGTTTGTTGTTTTGTTCTTGGGTTGGGGGTAAAAACAATATGTCCGTCAGGTTACAGAAAGCAAAACATTTGTTTGTTTTGGCCTTACATGTACATATATATCAAGAGGCAACCAACCACTATTTTTATATGTGTAGCAAGATTAAGGAAGATACATCCAGTGTCTTTTTTCTCAAAAGACGCCAATCACCGAGATTGTCAGTGTTTCTGCAGGTCTCAATTTTTTAAGGGTCCTTTTGTAAATATAGGGTCATATTTTTCGGACATGCATTTTGATGAATAGACCACGTGATGTCAGATAGACATGCAATGTTAGTGATTAGACATTTTAATTCTGTATACATGTACATGTATTGTGTTTAAATTATTTGTATAAAGAAATAAAACAAAATATATACTTTTAAGGGAGGAGAATTTGGATATGACGACGACATTAGTTTAACCTGTTCTAAAAATAGACCAAGATGTAAATCGATCGATATGACGATGACAATAACACGAAAGTACAGGTATTAGTTCTACCTGTTCGAATTATAGACCAAGATGTAACTAGAAATAAGTTCAGTCGCGATTCCTTACATTTGAAGCTTTTCAAGACTGGTATTTCATTTCTAGCCCAGTCAATTTTATTGCGTCACGAAAAACGCACATGATGATTTATGTCGCGTCGCTGATCATTTGAGTGCGTCAAAAATGCAAGAAACGCGCTCTCGCGGTAACACTGGATTGTACTCAATTACGACAAAAGATTTTGATGGGTAATTTTTCATCCATCACCGCAATCGCCTCTATTTTATTACTCAGTCTCAATGGTGAGCACCGCCAAGTGTGGGGAAAAAATCGGCACCAATTGCAACAGTTAAACCAGACCCATCTTGAAATGACAGAACACATTCTTGGTGGGAAACCGGTAGAAAATTCGGCCTTTTCCCTATCGAAATTACGGGTTATTACCATGCAACTTGTATCAGCTTAACATGTGTTTTATCACGCTATATACAACACTATAACACCAAGGAATATAGCATCAGTTTGTTGTTCATATGTAAAATGCAGTAATGGCCTATATGAATTTGGAGTTACACATCAAAATATTCTAAGTCAATGAGCCGGAGTTACACATCAAATTCAGTGCTCCGGATAAGCTTTCTGGTTAAAGGGTATTTAATAACAGGTCTTTTTTCAATACAGGTGGAAAAAAAAAGCACGTGAATTTAGAGTTAAAGGGGAAAAAATAATTTCGAGATATAGGGGGAACAGTCTATTAGGCAGAAATTGAAGATTTAGGTACACGTGCAAATTTGCAAAAGAGGTACATTTGTCTTCTATAAATGTATCCCAAACATTATAATGTTGAATGTTGAGAAAGTTTTTGTTAAGGGTTATTTTCTCAGCCAAAGAGGGGAAAAAGCAGTCTGTTTTGCTAGTGGGAAGGGGCCGAATATTGGCCCAATGTTTATGAAGGAAAAAAAGCCACGAATAAATAATCAGAAATGCTGATTTTTAAAATTTGAGTAGTAATTATCATGTGCTTTTTTGCTTTTTACTTACACATGCTATTTTCACTCCTAATTTTTTTTTGATGCCAATTGTTCAAGTGTTAATGCTGAAATACCCCTAAAAATTGCTTTATATATATGGCTAAGAAAACAAGAGGTCAATGACCTTGAAGCTCTACTGATTGATTTTGATTTCAGGAAGTAGTCGCTACAAACTGTTTTTTTGAAAATCTATTTTTAGCTGTGGTGGCCATCTTGAATTTCCGGCCGACCTGAAATTTTGCTAGGATCAATTAGACATCAAGAGCAACATTCCTGTGAAGTTTCATGAAAATCCGTCAAGTAGTTTCAGAGGAGTAGTCGCTACAAGTTTTCATTATATAACTCTATGTAAACAAAGATGACCACTGGCAGCCATGTTTAATGTCGAATCAAAATAATGTTCGACTCGGATAACCATCATGTCATGCTGATCATTTTAAAAAAAGTCCCATATCAATATCACTTATAGTTTTCAAGAAGTAGTCGCTACAAACTTATTTTTTAAAAATCTATTTTTAACTGTGGCAGCCATCTTAAATTTCTGGCCGATCTGAAATTTTGCTAGGATCAATAAGACATTAAGAGCAACATTCCTGTAAAGTTTCATGAAAATCCGCCAAGTAGTTTTAGAGGAGTAGTCGCTACAAGTTTTTACTATATGACTCTATGTAAACAAAGATGGCCGCTGGCAGCCACGTTTAACGTCGAATCAAAACAATTTTTGATAAGGACCAACATCATGTCATGCTGATCATTTTAGAAAAAGTCCCATATCAATATCACTTATAGTTTTCAAGAAGTAGTCGCTACAAACTTGTATTTTGAAAATTTATTTTTTAGCCGTGGCGGCCATCTTGAATTTCCGGCCGACCTGAAATTTTGCTAGGATCAATTAGACATCAAGAGCAACATTCCTGTGAAGTTTCATGCAAATCCGTCAAGTAGTTTCAGAGGAGTAGTCGCTACAAGTTTTCATTATATAACTCTATGTAAACAAAGATGGCCACTGGCAGCCATGTTTAACGTCAAATCATAACGATTTTCGACAAGGACCAACATCATGTCATGCTGATCATTTTAGAAAAAGTCCCATATCAATATCACTTATAGTTTTCAAGAAGTAGTCGCTACAAACTTGTATTTAAAAAATCTATTTTTAGCTTTGGCGGCCATCTTGGATTTCACATCAACATGAATTTTTGCTAGGATCAACTAGACTTCATGGGCAACATTTTTGTAAAGTTTTGTGAATATCCATCCAGTAGTTTCAGAGGAGTAGTCGCTACAAATAAAAGTTAACGGACAGACGGACGGACAGACAGATGGACGGACGGACGCCGCACCACGGCATAAGCTCTGCTGATCTCTGATCAGTAGAGCGGACGCCGCACCACGGCATAAGCTCTGCTGATCTCTGATCAGTAGAGCTAAAAACAAGAAGGCCGACTTTAATGGTATTATGGTATAAAAATACTGCACTTGACATGGCCTGGAACTTTGATAATTGTAATATCATATATGAATAGATCATATTCTGAAATATATATCAAATGCATAGATAGTTTGTATCTGTACATTTCAGACGACAACTTACCTAAGGGGCCTTTTTTCGCAGCTTTCTCCGCAGCTTCTTTCATTTTCTTCGCCTCTTCTCGCTGTTTCTGCTTGAATGCAACTTCATCCTTAAAAAGGGAACAACAGGATTACGTACTGTCAGATTAGTCTGGTCTATAAATTTTATTTTTTTATAAATTATCGGTTTATCCTCAAAGCAAATTAAAGAACCGTAGGAATCATTATCTTCCACAGAGCATTTAAAGGGAATGTAGCGACACAGCCAAACAAACTCTGTTATTGAGAGTTCTGAAAAACTTAGAAAAAGGTGAAAGAATTATCAAAATCGGATGATAGACAAAAAAGATATGACCATTTAAATGCTGTTCTGAAACGAATATGGGTGCCGCCATTTTTAGAACTATGACGTCATAGTTCCATATTACCATATATGGAATATTGATAAATATCATTCAAAACGAAGAAAATCACTGCAAATGAATGATTTTATTTTAATGGTGATATAAATCATCATTGCCATTAAGACAGTATTACATATTTTATACAGTTGATGTAATTTTTTCCCTATAAATCAGAAATTTTCATATTTATAAATATTCCATATATAGTCATTTAGAACCGTGATGTCATAGCTTCCAAAATGGCCGCTTCCATATCCGTTTCAACAGAAACTTCGAATGATCATATCTTCTTTGTTTATCATCCGATTTTAATATTCTTTCACCCTTATTTAAGTATTTCAAAACTCTCAATAATAAAGATGGTTTGGCTGTGTCGCTACATACCCTTTAAGACCTCTATCCCTTAATTCTAAAATCTAGTTTTCCCCTACTTCTAACTGACCTGACCGCCTATCCTTTGATCTCTCTGCCATATCCCTTAAAAACACCAATAAACCTGCCAAATGCATAATACCTGTCTATAGTGTAGGCTATACTTCGTACAAATCCTTTCATTTACAGTTGAAATATACTTCAAATTGCATCTAAACAAATTGTGATCCCTAAAAATATTGGTTCCCACCCACCCCACAATATTCAAATTTAATTCCCCCTATCCCTTAAATTATTTCTGTGGAAAACTCTGATTTGTTAGTAGGATTATGACTGGTTCCCCTGATTCCTGACCTTTTCCCTCTCTCTGGGGCAGGTCTAAATAACTTGTGTTGATGAGTTAAACATTATATAATTCTTGTAGGGTAACTTGCCCTTGAGACAACATATTTCAATATTGGTTCTCGGCACGTGTTTTAATTTGTATTCATACTCCTGCTTGCTGAATCCTGGAACCAGCCCCAATATTAAATATATCATCAGACAGAAATTATTTAATGGTAAAGGTACCAGCAAGTTTAAGTGGATTATGTTGTATTTCCTGTCCCCACCAAGATCGCCCTTGAGTCAAACATCAATTTGTTACTTGGACACAGGCTCATAAAGCTTGTTAGTTACAACTGACATGTCGCCAGTCCTTAGATATCTCCACCCTATTGTTCATGTCGGAGTATATTGACAATAGTTTATATAGCATAGTTTGTCGGAGGTATCTTTCTGGTTTGATTTGTTGAAATGGATAAATGATTGACAACTGGCGACATGTTAATTACATGTAGTTAGAAAAAAATTAAAATTGAATGTACATACATGGATATAAATTTCCTAACAAAAATTACATATTTTCAGGGGCAAGTTACCCTATGCTCAAACCAGAAAATGTAAGAAACAAAATAAGGAAATAGTCTGTTTCCACTCACATCGGATCTCAAAATTCACCATAAGGCACCCATGAGGAAAAAGTCGACAGTCGAGAACATAAGTCCCATAGGAAACGGGTCTCCTATGGAACAGAGTCTAGAGACCAATCGTGTGTTACATATCATATAGGTGCATAGCCTGTTGCAGCTTACCTCATCCATTTCTTTTCCCTCTTTCTTGGGCTGTTTAAGAGGCTTTTTCTTTCCACCTGGAAAAATATTAGTCATATAATTAAGATTATAGACAAGAAGATACCGGTTGCACAGCAATGATATACAGAGACTTATTTTGCACTGATCGATAAGCTAGCGTCATAGCAGATGTTTACTTCAGAGCTGTGGATAAGCTGAGTGCTTGAGTATTTTACTCATACTTTTTTTATAAAAAACCTCAGATTTTTTAATTTAGGCCTTACAAAAAAATATGTGTGTTTCCGGTTTCCCGACCGACCCTACTTTTTCACCGCCGACCCTAAACAATCAACAAATATTTTTATTCAAATGACAATTTTATTAGCCAGAGTTGTTAAGTACTAATCTGGATCCAAACTGTTTGCAAAGGTTATCAAGAAGTTGCCTTAGTTCAAAAATGGCATAAAATATGCGAACAATATATATATAAAAAATATCTAAAAAAACACTTTTTCCTACCTACCTACCCTAACTTTTTGACAGGGTGAAACCAGAAACACACATATTTTTTTTAAGGCCTTATGAGTATTATAACTCATCAACTTACTACAAAAACTCTAACCTTTTAATAATATATAATTATTTGTATATATTGTCCTGTGGAACAGATTATATTACATTTACATGATGAAAATTGTCATTTTGAATCTGAAGAGTAAATACTCATTGCAGTGAAAAATTATCTACAGCTCTGGGACTTACTTTGTCTAGCCAAGCCAGTGTGGTATACTATACCAGGTATACATTGTACAAGATCCATTTGCATAGTTGAGTCATAAACATATATGTAGCTATGCTCACCTCTACTGGCCCCAGACGAAAAGAGCGTAGACTCGACAGTATTTTTAGGCTGTTTCTATAGCCGATATTGGGCCATATTCCCAATGCCAAAACATTTTTCCCCCCCAATTTTGAGACAAAAAATCACAACTGATAGAAGGAAAAGAAAAACACACAGAAAAGTATTAAAAGTTTGACAAGTATTGAGTATGAAATGCTTATAAATGCTGCTGTTGATCATGTTTTACTGTAAACAGTATGAAAGATACAATTATGAAATGAATGTTTTTTTGTTTTGTTTCCAAATTTTATGAAAAATCGTGCTGTAATTCCCAAATCTGACGGTATGGGCTATGTTCCCAAAATCTAGGAAAAAAACACTGCTGGAGTGGGCAGATACACATTTGAAGTAAAAGCTCCAAAACAGAGCATTATAAACAAGAGCTGTCAGAGAACAGTGCAGCTCGACTTTTTGTTCTGCAGTATACTTTCATGTTTTAATGCCGAAGTGTTCGAAAAGAGGTTGGATGTTCCAAAAGGAATGAGATAAGTAGGTCATAATTTTTCCAAAACCACCCCCCGTAAATAACTGGTCCTACCAATTTGGCATGATTATACAGATTTCAGTACTCCTGTATAATTGGATGAAACCATTGACAGGAAAGGAAAAGGCTTTTACAGAGGTCTAGATAAGGGTTTGACTTAAAGAGGCTCTACCTATATCTTTTTGTCCACCAATTGATATAGACTTAATCATAAAGAGGACTATGAAAAACGTAAATGGCAATAATTTCACCCCATGTAATATGCGTTTTGCTGGGAAAAAACAGGATTGAAAAGATCCTGTGATTTTTTATGTGTTTTGAGAATGCAGCCTGTGCCTATGTCATTGTGAAAAATAGCGGCATTTTTCTAGAATTGTGAAAATTGTGAAATATTATAACAAAAGAAAAATAAACTTTTTTCACTTTTATTTTCAGTTTAATATCCCTTGGTTTTAAGTTTTGTTTTTTAGTAAATACAGACTAGTTTTGACACCAGCTTATATTAAGACTAGTATCCTTACTGGTCTGTATTTACAAAAAAAAAAAAAAAAAACATTATTTTTTTCAGATTGTTAATTTTTGGATATAATTGTGAAAAAAGGATACTTTTTGGAATTCGGCCCCAAATTAGGCATAAAAACACACTGAGATCGGATTTTTTAAATTGTATTCCTAATTGTTTTAGACAAGCCGATTGCGGAGATTTTCCGATCTTATTCGTTTACAATAGGAACGGCCTCGTCGGATTGGCGAAGAGTTCCGATCGATTCGTTTACTATCGGAACTGCCCCGAATAGTTTGTTTTCGTTCAACTGAATCGCAAAGTGCATGTCCGAGAAAATCGTAAAAACACGTAGTTCTCCGGCAGGAATAAACGACAGGGCAGCATTTTATTCAAGATATTGTTTTGATCATAACTAATAACTGACAGAACAGGAATATGAACCATGTTTCTTTTTATAATACTCATAAAATAGCTTTGTATACATATAAAAAAAGAAATGCAGTAATATTGAGTATTTAATAATATTTTACATTAAAAATCGCGTAGATATAGGTAGTGCCTCTTTGTTTGTTTTTTACCCTTAATTTTTTTATATATATTTTTTTTTTAACCCAATAATTTTTCTTATCAATATGTTTACCCTTCACTTGTTTACATTTGCTTTTTTTCTACAATCTGTCAATTATTCAGAATAATGGCAAATTGTACAGTTTCAAGTACATTTTCAAATTTTGTTAGATTACACTTGTGTTGTTTGGTTCTGTGTCGTTTACTTTGCAACAATCTGATCAAGTAAATCAAACAATATTTGCCGAACAGATTTGTTCTGAATATGTTTTAATAGTCTTGCCTCCAACAGTACATGCACATATTCTACACACAAATGACGAGTAGGAACAGTTCGACAACAGAACATACGATGGAGATCAGCAAAATTTTCCACAACAGAACATAATTTCATAACTTTCACATGACACATAAAACTAGTTTATAGTGATAATTATATTAAAAGCTTTATTTCTTTATGTTCATATATGTATCTTCTTTTGGTGTTTTCTGATTTTAAAACACCAACATGGATACATTTTTTTAAATCATGGTCTAATATTTTCATTTTTTTATATAGAGATTGAGGATAAAGTCTGAGTAAACCCCTTTATTTTCACCTACTGAATATCTCAACCTACCTGAAGTTGACCGGATGTGAAATTGATGAATTCTTAAGGTGGAGACCGGCAAAATTTTAATCATTGCTTATATTATTATTTGTTTCGTTACGCATTAACATTTTATAAATTTTATCTATTTTTCTTTCATTTTTTTTTTAATACGCAATAAAATGAAATATTTTGAGGTTATTTTTTCTCATTTATTTGCATAAATTACGCAGATAATATGCAGCTTATCTAAAGCTCTGGCTTTTATTTAAGGAAGTGTCTCAAACAAGAGACAAACAGTATTCCCGTAAGGGCCAGTGACACGTCCGGTTCATTCTAAAGAGAAAGGTTACTGATCTAAAATGTTATATTTGTAACCCGTTTTTTCGGCTTTTTCAAGTGAAGGAACTCTACATAAGGTTGGGGCTAAAGTATTCCCCCAATATCATTGTTATCACGTTTATCTGATAACACTAGGCTAACGGAGTTGTAACGACTTTTAGTCAATACTATTTGAAAGTTTATATGTAACTGCTGGCTGTTTCTAATGGAATAAGCAACATATACTTAATAACCGAGAGCAGAGACAGCATAGCGTGTCTCCCAGAAAATAGGGGGCTGGCGGTAGCGCGGCGGATTTGTAACCGGAGGCCCCGGGTTCAATCCTCCGTGGTGCCACTGTGTTCCGTCGGTGTGTTCTTGGGCAAGACACTTTCCCTTAGCCTCGTCCGTCGGATGGGGACATAAACCGGGCAGTCCCGTGTATCGGTCTATCCTCCGAGCACGTTAAAGAACCATTGGAATCTATTCGATAATAAAAGTAGGGCAGGTCCCCGGATTCCTATGTATCCTTCCCCTCTCTCTGGGGTGGCTCTAAATAACATATACTGTGTTGGTGAGCCGTTAAACAACATTCAATTCAATTCAATACTCCCAGAAAATGATCATTGCCTAGGAAATAAAATGAACACGAGGTCAATGACCTTGAAGCTCTACTGATAGATTTTGATAGCTTGATCAGCTATGGGAACGTGTGAAGTTTTATGGAAATAGTTTCAGAGAAGTAGTCGCCACAAGTTTTTGCTATTATCACTCTATCTTATAATTGATAATGTTATTATTTTCTGCTGGCTTCCAAGCCATGTAGGAATACGTGGTAATGATAGAGCTGATATGCTAAGGCAGCATTAGATTTACCTATATCTAATACCAAATTACCTTATACTGATTTTAAAAGTTGTATTAACACATATATTCGTAACTCTTGGCAAACCGCTTGGGATTTGTCCTTTAACAATAAACTCCATTCAATTAAACCGTTACTCGGAGAATGGCGTTCTTCTACTAGACCCATTCGTCGAGAGGAAGTTATACTAGCCCGGTGCAGGATAGGGCATACACGTTATACTCATTCATATTTATTACAAGGTGAGCAATTACCAGAATGTAAACCCTGCTTTGCACCGTTAACGGTCAAACACATCTTATTGGAATGTGTAGACTTTGATCCTATGCGTCAAAGGTACTACAATGTTAATACTATGAAAGAGTTATATGATGCTGTAGATTTTAGTCTTGTTTTAGATTTCATCAAAGAGATCAGACTATATAAATCATTGTAATGGGTTCTTATATATTTATACTTGTTTATATACCCGTTGACGGGCATTTGTTGATTTACATACATACTTTATATTACACCTTATCATCCCTTATTTTTTAATAATTTTATCTTTATATATTTACATTAATGTTTAATTAATTCTTCATTTTCATCATTTTTTTGCGCACAATATGACCTATTTATGTGTCGACGTGCCGTAAAACACCATTCATTCACTCTATCTAAAAAAAGATGGTCGCAGGCATCCATGTTTGACATAGAATCAATGAATTTTGTTTAGGACCAACTACATGTCATGCCAGTCATTTTAGTAAAGGTTCCAAATCAATACCACTTATGTTTTTTGATAAGTAGTTGCCACAAACGAGTATTTAAGCTGTGGCAGCCATCTTGAATTTCCGGCCAACCTGATTTTTACTTAATGGAACTAACTGGACATCAAAACCAACATTCCTGTAAAATTTTATAAAAGTCATTTTGGTAAAGGTACCAAACCGCCTACAGTTTTAGAGAAGTAGTTGCAACAAAATTGTATTTAATAAATCTATCTCTATCTAAAAAAAGATGGTCGCAGGCATCCATGTTTGACATAGAATCAATGAATTTTGTTTAGGACCAACTACATGTCATGCCAGTCATTTTAGTAAAGGTTCCAAATCAATACCACTAATGTTTTTGGTTAAGTAGTTGCCACAAACTAGTTTTTAAGCTGTGGCAGCCATCTTGAATTTCCGGCCAACCTGATTTTTACTTAATGGAACTAACTGGACATCAAAACCAACATTCCTGTAAAGTTTTATAAAAGTCATTTTGGTAAAGGTACCAAACCGCTTACGGTTTTAGAGAAGTTGCCACAAAATTGTATTTAATAAATCTATTTTCAGACATGGTGGCCATCTTGAATTTAAGGCCAACCTGTTTTTACTTAGGACAAACTAGACATCAAGAGCAATATTCCTATATTCCTAAATATTATTATTTATTATGCAACATTATAATCTCATTCCATTTTATCCTACTCTAAAGAATTTTTTTTTTCCATCTTATAAAAATGTCATAATGCTACCAAAATTTTTAATTATAAAACTATCAATTAAATCCCTTACAACATCAACCTTAGTATATCCTCTTTTTTCTGATCACACTGTCACGCCTACTCGACTCCGCAACCGCCTCCAAAAAGAGGTGATAATACGACGTTTCGGGGACACTTCCGATGCGGTTGCGGAGAGTAAACTGAAGCAGAACCTTAAGTGTGAATTTAATATTTTCGATTTTTTCGGCCCCAGGGCCCTCGCGCTACTTTGGGGGAAGGGGCCCGCAGCCCTCAGGAGGGGGAATTTTTGTAACTGGGGGGAATTTTTACAACAAATAAAAAAGTCCTGTGCACGATAAACAGTCTAAAACCAGTCTAATAATAATCAAAACGTCTTTTTCAAACCGGTAAACACGACATCGTGAGCATATCGTCTTGAAAATCGGATTTTTTTTGTTTTTTTGATTTTTTTTTTACGAATTTCTGAGGGGGAAAAATATCAATTGTTTGGGGGAAAAAAATATACTTTTCAGGTGGCGGACTGCAGCCCTATAACGGCGGCAGAAATGACCAAATGAGGGCCCTGGGCCCTAACTCGATCTTTATCAAAAATCGGGGAATGTGGTACGATGTAGGAATGTTTTCCCTTCCTGTTTCATGTGTTGGTTTCGAAATATATTGAAAAATGTAGTCTGTAGAATAGTCATAAGTCAATCGACGAGTGTAATTTTCTCAACTGGACGGTAACAAGGTGACAATTAAAACCTACAAGTTAATAATGATTAATCATTGACAAACCACTGCCATGAATAACAAGTCAATAAAGCTCACATAAAGACGGGTAAGTAATCTTGCTTGTTTTACATTTGATCCTCAAATCACCCTATTATTTTTGAAAATTTGAAATTCACTCGATTTTAATTTCATGAGTGAAATACCCAATAGGTCCAAAAGTTATCTGGGGCACTGTGCGTTACAGAATTACTATACACATTTATATCTGAAGTACATGTATATGCATTGTTTATAAAATAAACAATATAATATTTTATTAAGAAATAATAAGGGGACCCCTGAAGAGATTGCCCTTGGAATATGTATTAGGACTAAATATGTACTGGCATGCATACACAATATATGTCTAACATCTTCAGTGTTTCAATATGAATTCAGCTTGAATGAGTCCCTAGAACTCACATAAATTAGAACAATGAGTCCCAATAACAAGAGGGCCATGATGGCCCTATATCGCTCACCTGGGTAAATTTGAACCATTACAAGAGGGCCAAGATGGCCCTAAAGCGATCACCTGAGTACTGGCACATTATCAAACTTCTTCGATATCTTATGGTCATATACAATCTGTGCAAGTTTGGTTAAGATTGTTCAAGAAATGTGGGCTCTGTTGTGTATAACAACATTGATATAGACAGTTTAAGACCCTGACAAAGTTTGGTAAAGATCAAATACAAAATGAAGGTGCTAGAGAGTAACACCTTGGCCAGAGCCAAATATGACCCCAGGGCTACAAGTAATATACGAAAGCTGTGTGCCTTGTGGTTTTAGAGAAGAAGATTTTTTAAGTTTTTCCCTATACAAGTCTATGTAAAATGTGACCCCTGGGGCGGGGTCAAATGTGAATCCAGGGTCACCATTTGAACAAGCTTGGTAAAGGACCATAAGAGTATAATAAATGCAAAATATTAAACCTCTGGCTCTTGTAGTTCCAGAGAAGAAGACTTTAATGTGTTTCCTATATACGTCTATGTAAAACTGTGACCCTCTGAGTGGGGTCAAATTTTAGCCCAGTGTCACCATTTGAACAAAATTGATCGAGGACCATAATCTTATAGTAAAGCAAGATATTAAACCTCTGGCTCTTGCAGTTTCAGAGATTTTTTTTCTTCCTATATATATGTCTATATAAAACTGTGAGCCCTGGGGCGCAGCAAAGTTTGACACCAGGGTCACCATTTGAACAAACTTGGTAGAGGACCATAAGCTTATAGAAAATGCAAAATATTAAACCTCTGGCTCTTGCAACCAGCAATTTAAAAAAAAAAGTTCCATAATTGAGAGAAAATATTTGGGAAGGGCCCTTTTTTTGGGTCTGTCGGGAAAGGCAGGGTTCTCCGCAGGATTATTTTCAAGCATAGTGGCATTTAGCGCGTGCTGGGGGAGGGTACGGGAGGGGGAAACCCCCTGCTGTGTTCGATTTTTTTGGCTTTTAGTAACTGCCTGTATTGACGGTGAGGCACTCTTTTGTGTGATATAAGTGATGGTAGGAAGCCATATATAATTATATATTTATGATAATAAACAATATAATAAATAATCCATGTTTTAAGACTTTTATTTAAAAAAAACAACTCATAAAAATATTAACTAAAATAAGTTCATACACAATAATACATACACAATAATACAACACACATCAACACAACATGCAGCATCTGAAATACATACAATAAACAATAATAAATAATCCATGTTTTAATACACGATGAAGAAGAAAACATACAAAGATTTATTATAAGTTTATACACAATAATACAACATATACATCAACACATCATGCACTCATATAATACCATCAACTACACAATATTCATCCTTGGAAATAAAACAGCACATTTGATAATACTTAAAAAATATAACCTTAGCACTCAAATAAATCCAACACAAGTTAGCCCATTCAATGTCTTGACTTGTACATATTAGCTAGCAGTTCCTTTTCAGATGCTTGACCTTCTAGGTCTGGCCATGTGCCATTCTTCCACTGCCCTGTCATATTCAAACTGATGGAGGTGGGCCCTGCATTGTTACTGCCAGCAGTGCATTGAGAACTCTGTTACACACAATTGACCTGTGCTCCCTTAATTCAATCTGCTGTTGATGTTGGAAGAAGCAGACCAACAGCTGCAATATTGTACAAGTTGGGGTGAGACTCCTGTAGCTCTCCGTCATTCTTTGTAACCTCCCTCACTTGTCTCCACTCGATCATCATTGAATCTTCATCCTGGTTAAAGTGGCGGGCCAAGGTCTGAAGAAACATATATAAATAATTTAATATATTATAAATATATAATAGACCAACACGCTTAATAATAGTAATAACTGAATTATTTTTGTTTTATTTTGTAAGTAATTTCTAGTATTTTTGTTTTCAAAATATTGACAAGCTTTGAAGTAAACAGATAAATAAACTACCTTCATTTCTTCTTTTCTTTTTTCAAATGACCAGATATTATCCCAAAATTGCTATTTATTTATTTATTAACGCACAAACTTAAATCAAATGACAATCAAAACAATTATACTTACTTGCGCAAAACAAACAAACTCTTGCACATCACATCTTTCATTTCCGTCTTGAACAATACACGTAAGCCGATACACAAACTGCCAATATTAACAAACTTTCCAGTTCAACTGCTTTAAGTTACATTCTCCCATCCCAATTATCTCCCAATTACTGATTAATCCACAACAACCCGACATAATCCAATCAACTCGTGATAATTGCAATTTGTTGTCAACAATCCACTAATCACACAGCGTGTTATCGCACGTTCTGCATACTGCATAGATCAGTCACGTGTTACTTGTGTGTATTGTTTGACGCGAGTTTATGAATTTGTGTACGGTGCGCATAAGGATTTTTAAAGGCGGTGTTTGCCTTCAGATCAAAGCACCGCGCTCTGGTTTTTAAGCATAGCGGCGCAGTTTAGGCACCGCGGGATGTAAGATTTTGGAAGTCAAGCGCAGCGGCTCCGCTATGCTTAAATGGCCTGTGGAGAACCCTGGAAAGGGCAAACATTACATTTTTTAAGTGTGGCATGGGTTCTGTGACGGTGTTGACAACAGTTTGATGAAATATCAAAACAGAAATTAAAAGGACTCGAATATAGGCTAGGTCATTTGATTTTGATTTTCCTTATTTTTCTCCTTTAGATTAAGTTACCGTGTAGATTAACCTATTTTAGATTTTCTTCAATTCAGTTTTCAGATTTCAAATGATTAGGGTTGGATATCGTTAAGCAGGAACCGGTCCGATACCGATACTGATACCAACGAAACGATACGGTATTTTATTGATACCGATACTGATACCACTTCCCATGTATCATGCTTTTAGTGCATCTGACCAGCAATGATTTGGTAAGTTTTATAATCATTCTTTATCATTGTAGATACACTTAATCAAATATATTTATATCATTTATGGGAGAACTTTGTTAATCATTGTAATATATAAACATTCAAAGCCAGTAAACGGTACTTTGTATTCAAACTTTTCTTTCCAAAATATGTGTTTATTAGTTCACTGTTACCGTCAGTTTTCTTCGCAAAATAAGCCCATACATGGGAATTGCGAACTCTCTTTCCGACATCGACCATTTTCTAATGTTCGCGAAAATAGATGACTTGTTTACATTCGTTACTGCGTGGATTCGTAACTTTTATTTTTAATAATTTATTTATTTATTTTGATAAAATATGGAATAAAATGAACGATAAATGTTTATGATGATATATTATTGATTTTCATCATCTAAAATGAAGGCTAAACAACTTAGAAAGTAATGCAAAACTAAGCCTGACATCGCGCGAGTAGCTCGCCATAACGGGCGGTGTCTATATAAAATGTCAACCTTCAATTTACACTCGCGCTGCCGACGTGTTCGCTTATGTTGTGTTGTTTCATTACCTGCAATTTGATAAGAATTACGCATTTATTTTTATGGAAATACCGAGATCGGAACCGATTCATTACGAAATGGTATATACCGGTACTTTTTGAAGTAACTATTTGATACTGTACCGATACCGGGTACCGGTATACAAATGATGCATGGGATGCGCATATTTATGCATACCATGGAATGCACATATTTTGAAATGATGGGTCCTCAGAAAAAAGTATGCCAGGGACTCTGTATGCGCAGCAAAATGAAACACTGCATCTTACATACATATTTTAGCAGATATTCCTAAAAACAGTCGCAACATTGCTTGCAACCAATTTTGGTATGATGCCGCATTGCGCTGTAAGCGTTAAGCATATTACTTATTAAGATATTTGAAGCAGTGTAGGGTCTATGTTTTTAAAATTCAGACTTTATGGGTGAGTTGGGCTACAGTATTCAGGGTTCCGGAAATACGGTTGCCCGACGCCCCGGGCAAGTGGATTTTGGGTGCGGGCAAGTGACCTTCGCAAATCTGGTTGCCCGCCACTTGCCCGACAGACATTTTCATTCCAGAACAAATCAAGTGGCAAACTAGCCATATCGGAATTTCATTTTGATAACTGAATAAAACTGGCCACTGTTTTTCGCCGCTAGCGATTGTTAATAAGATCAAAACTTTCGCCCCAGGCAGCTTAATTTGTGGCACTTTTTTTAATAAACAACTAATTAACACACACACGCATTTCACACCGTTTGAAAACAACACAATTTATCCTGACACGACCGTCAGATGTGTGTCCATCGGTCAATGAAATCGCGTCAATTATGTCCGTGACCTTCCAACCATAAACATAGCTACTTTCAGAAATAATCTCTGAACGTCATTTGGACCTTCCACCAATCAAATCAGAAAACTCTTTCTTAATTTGCAAATTTAATGTGTCAAAATAATAATTGACAGACCCACGTGACGTTACGTTTTTGTTAAGATAATTTTGCCAAAGATTTTTTCGTAACGAAAATACATTTCTTTTACTCGAAGCACTCGTTTATCAATGCGCTTTTATGAGGTATTTGGTGTATTTCATTGATATGGTCTGTAATTAAACGTATTTGCAGGTGCATACTACACAAATAAGCTGCATAACTTAGCGATATGCGCATGTCATGGGTTTTCGCGATTTCAGAACAGTCAACTTTTTCTCAAGTTCTGAACTTTAGCTGTTACTGCTACTACTTTTTAAACAATTCCTAGGGAACCCTAGTAAGGGAACCCCTACTCATGCCTCTTACTTGCATCTAAATCCCTTTAGTTAAAATACAAAGCCGTAGGAACGTTACCATGGTTGCATAAATTGGGGGCCAAGTGAATATTTTTAATAACGTTTTTGTCTTGTTTCTTTGCTTGTCGCACATTTAAAGGAATACAATAGCTTCTTTTTTTCCTGTCAACTGCGTAATTGTACACACTGTGACATTAAAAGTTCCATACACTAGGCTAGCTGCCAAGCATTTTTTTTGGCTGGTCATCAAAAATGATGGGGTTGTGTGTGTGGTGATTGGTGGGGCGGGAGTGCGGAATAAAATGAGTTTGTATACTGTCTCATCATTTTATGATTTAAGTAATATAAATATGTAATAGACACAAAAGAAGAAAATGCAACCATTTTATTTTTTATATGAATAAATACAATGTATTAACTAAACTAATTCATGAAATACATTCTCCCTTCCTTTTCTAAGTATAATGGTCCAAATTATGCGGCGGTCCGTCCTGTTTAACACGAATAATGGTACAGCGCCAATTTTTGGGGCAATTAAGTGTTCTTAAATGTGGGGCAAGTGACATTATGCCCTGGGCAAGTGGATTTTCAAAATATTTCCAGAACCCTGGTATTATATATAACATTTTAGATCAGAATGAACCGGACAAGGGCGCGGATGGGAACACTCTCTTCATCCGGCAGCCGGACGGGGACTCTATGGGCCCGGACAAGGAGATACTTCCTTTATTTAAACGTAAAGTTTTTATTTCACTTTTTGTCCTTACATTAGCGAGGGACATGCGTTTCCGAAAACCGCTGAGTATGCGTGTCAACGTTGTAAATTCGTTGTTTTTCAGACAAAATTTAAGCATTCAAACGGCTGTTTATTCTCAAAATAATTAGTTTTCCTTAAAGTAGAATGATTAAACTCTACAATTATATCCAATTTTTAAACTTTAATTATCGATAAAGTAGTTTTTATCGATCTAAGCTTACACCCATGCCCAGTCAATAAAATCGCACCTTGCGTAAGTTGAAGTTTGGCATGCTTAACGCGTGACTGTGGCTTAACCAATCAAGATGCATTATCTTCATAAATGTTCAATAGAAATACATATCGATGCGCTAGAAATTGCATCCTCAATAAGCAGTGTATACAACGCCAATACTATGCCTGTATGACCTATTTTGACAACACGTTCAGACACTACTTACTACTTTCAAATTTAAATAACTTCGATATTTTAAGTCAGATTTTAAAAATTAAAAAAAAATATTTTGATTCTTAATATCTTTTATTCACATAAATATTTTGTACAATATTCGATGACTCTCCCTACTTACATGTAAGAAAAGTGGTTGTGTCAGGATTTATGAATACATAACGTCCTGGTTATTCAAAGTTTGTCGCTCATATTTTTTAAAGTTCTCCAGCTGACCTCTTGACTCTTGTTCAGGTCATCGAAACAAATCACATGAATTAGGTCTTATCTTTTATTAATCTTGATTTTTGTTCTTCGAAAATATAAGTTGGATATTCTAAAAATGTGACCAAGTTGGGTATGAAAAACGTTTTACACGCTGCTTTTGTTATGGCACTATCACAACGCTCGTTACCACACAGATTCAAAACATGATTGGTGATCTGAATAACTGGAATGATATAAATGAAACGCTTAAGCTTACGCTGGTCCGAATATTTGTGACTATTTCTACATACTTATACTTTCGTTTACCTTCTCTTCCAGACATATTTCGTCTTTCTTTAGCGGGAACACAACACACAAATTTAATCAACCAACAATAACTGGTCAGAACCGCTACACTGGTGCCCTATTGGGATCCGCTCCCCTACAATTCTTATGGGAATAACAGAGAGCAGAGTACCAGTTATTTTAAACCGCCAACACATGCAATTTCCGGCGCGGTGGTGTAACTTGGTTGGGGTAAAAGCCGTACCGACCGTTTTATTCACGGTATTTGTGTAATCGGATATAAAACAGTGTAATGTTCGGCTGCCGAAATTCAGTCGTCACTGTAATGGTTTTATGCCTTCATAACTGACCATGGTTAATGAAGATTTTGCAGTTAAAGAGTTATCTAAACTTAATTGTTCTAAAAGTGCTGGATTGGATAACATTCCAGCTAAACTCGTAATATATACTGCATCCTATTTGAATCGCTTTTGCGTTGTTATATACGCTGATGACAGTGCAAAAGTTTTTTTCTCATAAAGATCCTCATATCATAAGTCAAGTTTTAGGCTCTGGAATAGAAAATTGTAGTAAGTGGCTTGTCGAAAATACACGTCCAGTGCATTTTGGAACGACAGAATGTACTAAACGTAAAATACGAAAGATAGAGAATTTTAATGTACATTGTAATGGGCATACCATCAAAGCTCAAACATCAGTAAAACATTTTGGCGTGTTTTTAGATCATGATTCGTCTGGAGCGTCTATTGTCATCAAGTAGTACCGCTTCGCGTGATTGCTTCGTGGTGTTGAACTCGTAGCCCACACAAACATTACTATCGCATAATATGTAGAAAATGTACTGTGCTAATGGGTGTGAAATGAAGCAGAAAATGTTCATATTGCGGGCTCGATTCATGTACAATTTATAAATAAACCTTTTTCTTTTTCAAACTCGCAAATTCATTACTATATACTGTGTCTATGTTCATGTTTTTATGTATTCATTTCACTCAATAAAAAGCAGACAGTTATACTCAATATCTACTTACGTACGGATAGTATCCCTTTCAAGTCGTCATTTTTGCGTTAGTGCTTTTACTTCTTTGTAATGTATCCACTTTTCATCACTTTCTTACATTGCATTGTTTTGTTACATTGTTTTGCTCATGCATTTTTTAGTGCGGTCAAACTTTGGGGACCTCCTTTATCTCAGATGGGTCTTTGGTTTGACGTAAATAAATTGTATGCAGGTTTATGCCAATAAGCTCTGAGATGATCAAGCATGCATTGATGATTATTACCATTGATTATTATAAATGAGCAAATTTCAGAAAACTTCCTCACTTCAGTTTCATTTTCATCGAATGGATGTTTAAAAAGTACTAAAGAGAATGTAGTACGTGCTACAGCCAAACAATCCTTTTTATTTACAGTTCTGAAACACTTGGAAAAAGACGACATAATTCTTTTAAATCGGTTGATAAACAAAGAAGATATAACCATTTTAATGTGTTCTAAATGGATTTGAGAGCTGCCGTCTTGAGAACTAGGACGTCATATTTCCAAATTACTATATATGGCATGTTGCTAAATATCATTTAAAGCAAAGACGATCATTGCAAATTAACGCAAGAACCTTTTTAACGCATTATTACATTTAAGTATACAATTTTTCATACAGTTGCTGTTACTTTTACCGTATAAATCAATAAATTATCATATTTATAAATATTCCATATATGGTTATTTAGAACAGGGAGTAAGTATAATGTACAAGCGACATCACTACCCTATGAATACACTAGGGGATATGTGTTGCCAGATTTGTCAAACGCAACGATCAGGTTACTGGGCATTGAAGCGCGAACACAAGTCATCTTTTCTGACAACATTCAACTGTCCATTTGACAGATATCGATTTCTTCGATGTAGATCTCCTTTTGGTTTAAAATCATGTCAGGACGTAATCCAAAGAAAGTTTGATGAAACTTTGACAAGCGTAACAACCATCGTGGATGATATGTTAGTGTACGGGCGTGACAGACAGGAATACGATAGAAACCTAAAAGCGGTAATAGAAAAGTGGCGTGATCGAGGTATCAAACTCAATGCTGATAAGCTCAAAGTTGGCATTACAGAAATCTCATATTTTGGCCATGTGTTAACTTCAAACGGTCTACGACCCGATCCATCAAAAGTCTCAGCGATGCGAGACATGGATCCCTCGACAAATCATGCTGAGCTAGAGAGTATTTTAGGCATGATCACATATCTGTCGAAATATGCTCCAATTAGGAAGAGGTGACAAGCCCTATGCGCGAACTTCTCAACAAAGATACAGAATTTGACTGGGATCACACACACACACACACACACACACACACACACACACTTGCATTTCAGAAAGTCAAGGACATTCTTACGCAAGAA
Source organism: Cyrtodaria siliqua (assembly GCA_037043455.1). Taxonomy (NCBI): domain Eukaryota; kingdom Metazoa; phylum Mollusca; class Bivalvia; order Adapedonta; family Hiatellidae; genus Cyrtodaria; species Cyrtodaria siliqua. Next base: position 4,664 of record JAWPHD010020932.1, on the reverse strand, counting down.
CCAGTACTTGCATATTTTGATCCAAATAAGGAAATAATATATAGGGTCCTATAGAAACCACAGCGTCCGAACGCAATGGCATCATTGGTCCGCACTGTACTGCAAACAAGGGCTTGAAACTACAATGAAAGAGACAAAAACAACAGAAAGGGTGGCGAAGACAGGGTTGCCGACTTGGAACGGTCAGTAGGCAATAAGGCCTACTGGTAATCACACTCCAATGTGATGCATCTGAATATGGCATTGGATGTAGTCTTTTACAGGACAATAGACCCGTAGCCTATGCATCAAAATCGCTCACTCCAACTGAGGTTAATTACGCACAGATCAAAAATACCTCTGTGCTGTCCTGTTTGGGGCCAAAAGGTTTCACCAGTATAATTTTGGTAAAGCTCTCCGAGTACAAAGTGATCATAAACCCCTGGTATCAATTACACACAAACCACTGCATGTAGCTCCACCCCGACAACAGCGCATGTTACTTCAACTCCAGATGTAGGACATCGACATGCACCATGTACCAGGAAAAGACATACCCTTGACAAACACGCTTTCGCGTAAGTCATTACCCGATACATTTCCGCAAATAGCCGAAGGCCTAAATGCGCATGTTCATAGTGCCATGACTAATATCCATGTCAGTGACCAAAAATGGACATGATAGGAAAAGCGACTGATACTGACAATCAGATGCAAATGCTCAAACAAACAATTCTTGACGGTTGGCCTGAAAAATGAAAATCATGCCACAAACAAAAGACTTCTGGAAGTACCGTGATGAACTGACTGTAGTTGACGGCATACATGCTTAAAGGTGAAAGCTTACTGATACCAAAATCATGTAGACAGCTCATGCTTGAAAAATACATAATGGGCATAGATAAATGTCTACAGAGAGCCCGAGACACAACGTTTTGGCCTAACATTGCAAATAACATTAAGGACATCGTACTCAAGTGCACTGTTTGCCTTGAAAGACGAAACTCAAACACTAAGGAGACAATGATTCCTAGTATAATACTAGACAGAGCATGGCAAATCCTTGCCTCTGATATATGTACATGTAATAACAGTGTGCTTGTTAACTACTACAGTAATTACTTCGAAGTAGTGCCTAAAAACATAGTTGACAAAATTAAGATCGGCAACTGTCATAAACAAGCTAAAACATTTTATGTGTCGCCATGGAATAGATGAAAAAATAGTTAGCGACAATGGTAGTCAATAGTCGTCTCAAGAATTTGCAGAATTTGCTAGAGACTGGGATGTTGTACATACAACATCCAGTCCTCTATAACCACAGTCCAATGGATTAGCTGAGAACACAGTTCAGAATTTGTTTTCAAAAGCTAAAGCAGACAAGAAGGATCCATATTTGGCAAACCTTGAATATAGAACTACTCCCCTTTGATTTGGTCAATCACCTGGCCAATTGCTGATATGTAGAAGAATATTTTCGTCAGGTATGGAACCACCGTTATAGACAAATTGTTGGTATCCCTATGGGTACGAACTGTGCACCACTTGTCGCAGATTTGTTCTTATTTTGCTATGAAAGAGATTTCATGTTGAGTCTTTCACCAGATACCCAGGCAGATGTAATTGAAGCCTTTAATGACACCTCTCGGTATCTGGATGACATATTGAACATTGACAACCCTTTCTTTCCAACTATGGCTAATTATATTTATCCTAAAGAACTTCAGCTTAACAAAGCTAATATATCTGATAATTTTAACGCTTCTTTTCTTGATTTAGATCTCTCGATTGAAAATGGTCAACTATTTAGCAAAATCTATGACAAAAGAGATGATTTTAATTTTGACATTGTTAATTATCCCCACTTGGTTGGGAATGTTTCCCGAGCAACTTCTTATAGGGTGTATGTGTCTCAACTTATTCGTTTTTCTAGAGCTTGTACTCGAGTTGAGGACTTTAATATTCGTAATCTTTGTATAACTAAAAAGTTACTAAATCAGGGTTACCGTTAACATAAACTTCGTAAAACCTTTGCAAAAAATTATTATCGTAACCCTGATCTTCTTTCCAAATATAAAAGTAATTTAAGGACTCTTCTGCGACAAGGACTATCACAACCTGACTTCTATGGTGATGTGATTTATAAACTTCGTAAGATTCTTGGTCATGATCACTTTGCAACGTACTGCATGCTTGGTGGTGGACCCTTTTACAGTTCGCCACTACGCTTTCCTCTTTAATTGTACGATGACCGGACAGGCTGTGGACCCTATGATGACGCCTACCTAAAGCCCATTGGGACGGTGACGTTTGATGTTTGTCCATGATCTTTCTTGTCGTGCCCTTAATGGTTTATTCTCTTACTGCTCTGGCTTCTGCCAAGTCAATGAGTACCTTCATTGTGGCTTTCTAGGCTATTGTTTTTTTGTATTATATTTACACGAGCATATTTGTGTTTTACTTATATTGCCTATTGATGCTGCCTTGTTGGTTAGAGATTAGATCATGACGGGGATTTCTTTATTTACACTGTCCTGTTTTAATGGGATGACAGTAGGGTACGTGTGCGGTTTGGTGCACCCTAGAACCGGTTTAAACCCCCCAGTGGCCTACTTTGCCACTGACCGTTCCAAGGCGGTAGCCCTATTGTCAATCCTTTTGTGTTTGTGATGTCGTTTGCATTTATTATTGCTTTTGCCTTCTTGTTTGTCTGTTTGCGTGTTTGTTTCTGTGTTTTGTGGTTGACTGTCCTCCTTGAATGCTACTTTCCCTGTCAGATCTTTTTATATTTCTTTAGATCCACTCTACCAACTACAAGTGAACAACTGAAATCCAAAGTTGTTAATCAGTCATTCTCTCAAAAGAAAGCGAAATCTAAAGAAATGCAGAGACGTAATAACGACAATTCTGCGAAACCCTAAAAGTCCACTGAAATAGCAATTGTAGAACCTATCAGTGGAATCAAGATCTAGATGTGAGACTGAATTTGTTACCTGATGGTTTGATTTAAATCCAATTTGCGTTTCCTACACACTATTTGAAAATGATATGTCTTTTTACAATGGTCACATATTTTTCCATGAGCGGGACACTTGTCTGTGTGAACATGCCACCGTCCACCATTTTCACATTGCTGAGGTGGTCTTCTTGCCTGTTGTCTGGTCGGATTTGACACGTAAGCCGCCTTTGGGTTGTGTTGCCTCTTTGGTGTTTTCCGTTGAACCGCATGTACCGGGCGTTCATTGTCTCTGCACATTGCCTGTGACTGTGCCTGACTGAGCCTGACTCATACGTTCTATCTATATCGATACATTTCTCTAGGGTGAGATCAGTCCCTTGGTTTATTAGTTTTTCGCGTATTTTTGATGAGAAAATACCAAACACGATATGGTCTCTGACCATTTCGTCTTGCAAATCGGCTGGATAACCACAATCTTTGACGGAAGTTTGATGTCAGTAACACAGTGTTCGAAACATTCGCCCTCCAACTGTGATCTAGATTTCAGTTTAAATCTTGGTAAATGTGGTTCGACTTTACAATACTGTTCAAATCTATCGTAATAGGTTGATAGTTTTTTCCTATCTTCTGCAACAATATCCCATGTTGAGAAAATTTGACGACCTTTTTTTCCAACCCGCAGCATAAAAAAGTTGCACTTTACTTTTTCTGTTTTGGAAGCTAATGGTCCTCCAAACATAAATTCTGCATGGTCCTTGAAATGCTTAAATGATCATGTGCTGATCACTCCATTCTTGGATGTGTGCCTTGAAAATTATCCATCTTTTAACAAAGAAAATGTATCTTCAAAATGTAAAATCCAGAAACATTATTAATCCATATGATGTATTAATATCCAGTCACTATTCATGCTCAAGGACACCATGTTATGTTGGTTTAAACATATCTGATTTCAACATTTTTACAACATATATGTATATTGATACAGTACATAATTAATAGGATTGGAGCGAAAGAAAAATCTTATAGAGTTCCACTCCTTGGTATTTGTCAAATGCAATTGATGTTGGCGGTAAATACAAATTTACATAAATTATGACAATAGTTTTGTAGTCTTATTTAGTCAGAAAGCAAGAAAACGTATAGAGAAGTGAAGATGTCACAGGGAGAAGAAAAAACAACAACAAAAACAAACAGCAGCAGGGAACTCTTGGGTGAGGGCGGGGCGTAGGGACGAGGACGTAACAGTTGACAAAATATTAACAGCTAATAGAACTCCTCTATTTTCCTACTTTGTTTATTTATATTGTTTACGGGTACACATGACATACCTTTACGCATGACAATCATCACCCATATACATTAACCCATCCCCCCCTCCCCCCCCCCCCCCCCCCCCCCCTCTCGCCCGTATGGTGGTCGTATATTTTCAGCCAAGCGGACAACCCCAGTCAGCTTCTATGTTTTAATTCTGATCAAGTATGTTAACGTTTACAACGAGACAACCAGACGATAAACTGGACACTGAATGATGGACTGACATATGACCAAGTCAGGCATGCAGGGCAATTAAATACTTTTTAAATATGGATGAGGGTATCCCTTTTTGGTTAATTATTCACAGTTGTATGAATAAATGCACTGAAGGACAGAAATACATTTGACACGCTGACTTCCATATTGACGGATACTGAAAACAAGTGTACACAATTGTCACAAAGTACGC
>JAWPHD010020931.1:0-29896 GCA_037043455.1 Cyrtodaria siliqua | reverse complement strand
GAAAATCCGTCAGGTAGTTTCAAAAAAGTAGTCGCTACAAGTTTTCATTATATAACTCTATGTAAACAAAGCAGCCATGTTTAAGGTCAAATCAAAACGATTTTCGACAAGGACCAACATCATGTCATACTGATCATTTTAGAAAAAGTCCATATCAATATCTCTTATTGTTTTGAAGAAGTAGTCGCTACAAATTTATTTATTTTAAATCTATTTTTAGCTGTGGCGGCCATCTTGAATTTCCGGCCGACCTGAAATTTTTCTAGGATCAACTAGACATCAAGAGCAACATTCCTGTGAAGTTTCATGAACATCCGTCAAGTAGTTTCAGAGGAGTAGTCGCTACAAGTTTTTACTATATAACTCTATGTAACCAAAGATGGCCACTGGCAGCCATGTTTAACGTCGAATCAAAATAATTTTCCACAAGGATCTACATCATGTCATGCTGATCATTTTAGAAAAAGTCCCATATCAATATCACTTATAGTTTTCAAGAAGTAGTCGCTACAAACTTATTTTTTAAAAATCTATTTTTAGCTGTGACGGCCATCTTGAATTTCCGGCCGACCTGAAATTTTTATGGAATCAATTAGACATCAAGAGCAACATTCCTGTAAAGTTTCATGACAATCCGCCAAGTAGTTTCAGAGAAGTAGTCGCTACAAGTTTTTACAATATAACTCTATGTAAACAAAGATGGCCGCTGGCAGCCATGTTTAACGTTGAATCAAAACGATTTTTGACTAGGATCAACATCATGTAATGCTGATCATTTTAGAAAAAGTCCCATATCAATATCACTTATAGTTTTCAAGAAGTAGTCGCTACAAACTTATTTTTTAAAAATCTATTTTTAGCTGTGACGGCCATCTTGAATTTCCGGCCGACCTGAAATTTTTCTAGGATCAATTAGACATCAAGAGCAACATTCCTGTAAAGTTTCATGACAATCCGCCAAGTAGTTTCAGAGAAGTAGTCGCTACAAGTTTTTACTATATAACTCTATGTAAACAAAGATGGCCGCTGGCAGCCATGTTTAACGTTGAATCAAAACGATTTTTGACTAGGATCAACATCATGTCATGCTGATCATTTTAGAAAAAGTCCCATATCAATATCACTTATAGTTTTCAAGAAGAAGTCGCTACAAACTTGTATTTTAAAACTCTATTTTTAGCTTTGGCGGCCATCTTGGATTTCACATCAACATGAATTTTTGCTAGGATCAACTAGACTTTATGGGCAACATTTCTGTAAAGTTTCATGAATATCCATATAGTAGTTTCAGCTGTGAAGTCGCTACAAATAAAAGTTTACGGACAGACAGACGGACAGACGGACGGACGACGGACGCCGCACCACGGCATAAGCTCTGCTGATCTCTGATCAGTAGAGCTAAAAAACTAATTTCGTTTTGTCGTAGGAGGGTTCTTAAAACAAATTATCAAAAAATAATGGCCTTATAACAACCATGATTTATGTATACCACATTAATTATAACCATGAATATCATGTTTATTACTACCATAATCAGTGTATACCAAATTACTACCATGATCACTTTATAACACTTTATAGAACAAATTTGCTGCCACCATTGCCAGTGTATACTACAGTATAACATGTATAACTGCCAGGACTAATGTATACCACATGTATTACTACCATGATCTATGCACATCACATTTATTACAACCATGAATACTATCACTGTCATCTACAACTCATTTCAACTTGAGATTTCAATAAACTTCTGAGCAGAAGTTGTGGATGTAGCCAGATTGTGGTTAAACATATCCATGTTGAATCCAGTGGCTGATGAAGTAGATCTACATTTATCTTATTGACCGAAGAGGGAGCCAGATTTTTTCCCTCTAATTGGACTCAGAGCCAGATTATTTTTTTCCAACAATTTGAGGGACTGTTTATTTTTTTCCTTCAAGTCAGAGCCAGGATATTTTTTTTCAGCAATTCAAGGGCCAGAATATTTTTTCAAAAAAAATCCCAGGCCCCCCCCAGAAATCAAAATGGTCGGTACCTAAGTACCTTCCAGGCTTCTAAGCATCTTAACTATTTTTTAGGTAGGGCGAAATAAAATTATATGAGTGGTTTCTATTACACGCTGAGAAAAATACGGTAAGTCAGGTAGGGAAAATATTTTTTTTCATTCAGTAGTTTTAAAACCTCATCAACTAACTTAAATATATGTGTTGATATCAGGTTTTTTTTTTTTTCGATTTTAGTTTATTTATCTATATTTTTTATGGTTTTTTTTGCATGAAATGTTTAGGGCCAGTCCTTAAAAACGGGGTCGGTCGGGAAACCGCAACCACATATAATTTTTTATTTGGCCTAATAGATGTCACAGTCATGTGTCATTTGTTGTGATGTCATATTGACAATTCTCATAAGTGCAGGTCCAGTTTAAATTTTAATGCAAAAACAGTGTAAGTGCACTTATGCTGTTTTTGCATCAAGAAAACAAGCCACAAAAGACACATTTTGCAAATAGTGAATAAAATACTAAATAATTGGAAATTGACTAAAACAATGTTATGTGGGTATGTATCTTGGTTAAATACACTGATTTATGTAAAAAAGGGATTTTGTGAAAAATGTCACTTACATGGTTTTAGTGTTCAAGGGACAATGTGTTGCTACTAGTATGAAAGAGCAGTTGTAAATTGTTAAAAATTAACAATACTGGCTACTTCAAATAAATAATAAACTGTATTTCTCACCATACAGCATACATAAACATATAGAAGTGTTAATTCTAGTAATAATTTTAGTAAAATAATGCCAATTATTTTGTGTTTTATAAGCTCAACATTACATATACATAGTGTCCATTTAATTTCATTTGAATGTTTTTTCCAGCTTATCACCACATTATACGTTATTTAGAGCCACCCCAGAGAGAGAGGAAGGATACACAGGAATCTGGAAACATGCCCTACTCTTACTATTCATATGGTTCCTTAATGTGCTCAGACATTAATTATCGCTTAACCATTTATGTTTTTTTAGAGAATCAATAGAAAGATTTTTATTTGTGTAGTAACATATTTATTTCCAGAATCTTTATACGTTTTTGGATCTAGAGAGATGAAAAGTTCAGGTGTATACATTTTAATACCAGGCTTATCAGTGGCTGTCGAGTGAAATGTGTATATCAGCCTGTCAACCTGTATTGCTTTTTAATCTAAGCATACTGGGGAAATGTCAATGCCTATTATAATTAATGTAATGTTGTGTACTGCTATAAAAGTGGCCTGAATTGAAATTCTTAAACTTCAATAAATAATAATTCTTTATTTCTTCTAAGTACATGTGAGCATATGAGAGCATTTGTGGAATTTGGAGACAGTACATGTATTTAAGAGACCACTTTTGATGTGAATATAATATTAGAAAGAATACTTAGGTACCGACCATTTTGATTTCTGGGGGGGGCCTGGGATTTTTTTGAAAAAATATTCTGGCCCTTGAATTGCTGAAAAAAAATATCCTGGCTCTGACTTGAAGGAAAAAAAATAAACAGTCCCTCAAATTGTTGGAAAAAAATAATCTGGCTCTGAGTCCAATTAGAGGGAAAAAATCTGGCTCCCTCTTCGGTCAATAAGATAAATGTAGATCTACTTCATCAGCCACTGGATTCAACATGGATATGTTTAACCACAATCTGGCTACATCCACAACTTCTGCTCAGAAGTTTATTGAAATCTCAAGTTGAAATGAGTTGTAGATGACAGTGATAGTATTCATGGTTGTAATAAATGTGATGTGCATAGATCATGGTAGTAATACATGTGGTATACATTAGTCCTGGCAGTTATACATGTTATACTGTAGTATACACTGGCAATGGTGGCAGCAAATTTGTTCTATAAAGTGTTATAAAGTGATCATGGTAGTAATTTGGTATACACTGATTATGGTAGTAATAAACATGATATTCATGGTTATAATTAATGTGGTATACATAAATCATGGTTGTTATAAGGCCATTATTTTTTGATAATTTGTTTTAAGAACCCTCCTACGACAAAACGAAATTAGTTTTTTAGCTCTACTGATCAGAGATCAGCAGAGCTTATGCCGTGGTGCGGCGTCCGTCGTCCGTCCGTCTGTCCGTCTGTCTGTCCGTAAACTTTTATTTGTAGCGACTTCACAGCTGAAACTACTATATGGATATTCATGAAACTTTACAGAAATGTTGCCCATAAAGTCTAGTTGATCCTAGCAAAAATTCATGTTGATGTGAAATCCAAGATGGCCGCCAAAGCTAAAAATAGAGTTTTAAAATACAAGTTTGTAGCGACTTCTTCTTGAAAACTATAAGTGATATTGATATGGGACTTTTTCTAAAATGATCAGCATGACATGATGTTGATCCTAGTCAAAAATCGTTTTGATTCAACGTTAAACATGGCTGCCAGCGGCCATCTTTGTTTACATAGAGTTATATAGTAAAAACTTGTAGCGACTACTTCTCTGAAACTACTTGGCGGATTGTCATGAAACTTTACAGGAATGTTGCTCTTGATGTCTAATTGATCCTAGAAAAATTTCAGGTCGGCCGGAAATTCAAGATGGCCGTCACAGCTAAAAATAGATTTTTAAAAAATAAGTTTGTAGCGACTACTTCTTGAAAACTATAAGTGATATTGATATGGGACTTTTTCTAAAATGATCAGCATAACATGATGTTGATCCTAGTCAAAAATCGTTTTGATTCAACGTTAAACATGGCTGCCAGCGGCCATCTTTGTTTACATAGAGTTATATTGTAAAAACTTGTAGCGACTACTTCTCTGAAACTACTTGGCGGATTGTCATGAAACTTTACAGGAATGTTGCTCTTGATGTCTAATTGATTCCATAAAAATTTCAGGTCGGCCGGAAATTCAAGATGGCCGTCACAGCTAAAAATAGATTTTTAAAAAATAAGTTTGTAGCGACTACTTCTTGAAAACTATAAGTGATATTGATATGGGACTTTTTCTAAAATGATCAGCATGACATGATGTAGATCCTTGTGGAAAATTATTTTGATTCGACGTTAAACATGGCTGCCAGTGGCCATCTTTGGTTACATAGAGTTATATAGTAAAAACTTGTAGCGACTACTCCTCTGAAACTACTTGACGGATGTTCATGAAACTTCACAGGAATGTTGCTCTTGATGTCTAGTTGATCCTAAAAAAATTTCAGGTCGGCCGGAAATTCAAGATGGCCGCCACAGCTAAAAATAGATTTAAAATAAATAAATTTGTAGCGACTACTTCTTCAAAACAATAAGAGATATTGATATGGGACTTTTTCTAAAATGATCAGTATGACATGATGTTGGTCCTTGTCGAAAATCGTTTTGATTTGACCTTAAACATGGCTGCTTTGTTTACATAGAGTTATATAATGAAAACTTGTAGCGACTACTTCTTTGAAACTACCTGACGGATTTTCATGAAACTTTACAGGAATGTTGCTCTTAATGTCTTATTGATCTTAGCAAAATTTCAGGTCGGCCTGAAATTCAAGATGGCCGCCACGGTTAAAAATAGATTTTCAAAAAACAAGTCTGTAGCGACTACTTCCTGAAATCAAAATCAATCAGTAGAGCTTCAAGGTCATTGACCTCTTGTTTTATTTTTCCTTAGGGAATTTTCCCCTTTCTCCTACAGCTATTCTCTGTCTTGATGGTTCTTAAAAATAATAAAAAAATAATGGCCTAAATGTGATATACATTGGTCATGGTAGTATGTAAATATTGCAATCCTGTGAGGGTGACAGTGAACATTTGTCAACCTTCAAAGGCTATTTATTTTATCATACTGAAAAATATGTTTGAAAAAGATATTTGCTTCTGCTAAATTTTCCTTTGAAATACATGGTCACTTCTCTCTGTTCAAAATAACTATTCTCAGCACCTAGAAAACATTTTTTGGCGGATGGTTCTTTCAGTAGTCATGGTAATACTAAATGTGATATACAGTGGTCATGATAGTAATACTTGCAATATACAGTGGTCATGGTAGTAGAAAATGAGGTAAAGAGTAGCCATGACAGTTATAGATGTGATGTGCTTTGGGCATGTTAGTAATCAATGTAGTATGCAGTGGTCATGATAGTATTACAATACAAGGGTCCTGGTACTTATGCGATGGATTTTGTGAATATCATCAACAAGTAAATGGACTTAAGAAGAGCTTAAGCCTCATGCAATAGGTTACAGACAAAGCCAGTGTTAATAAGAATGGTATGGAACATGGTAGTCATTGCCCATTACAAAACGATCCCCTATCAAACAAAACATCCAATCAATTCATAATTCAGAAGAGCAAAAGGGGCTCACATAGAAAGCAGACAAGTACAAGCATAACTAAATATTAACACCAGCACATAAAGTTCTATCCACCAAATATATGGAAAGATCCATATTAAACAACAAAAGAGCTGTCGAAAGGACAGCATTCTCCACTATTTAAGGTCAATTTTAAACAAGGTCACTGACACTTCTGTCTCACCAACCAAGTCTTAATTGTGAAGGTTAATAGGTGGTGGCGAATGAGGTAGGGAGTAGGGGTGCGGGGTGGGGGTGGTCAATGAACATATATACCAAATATCAAAGCAAGACCTTCAATACCCCAGGAAGAATATGAACTTGAAGAGGCCAGGTGGGGAGGGGAAGTGAAGTGTTACTGAATAGGGAAAAAAACACAGAAATAATACAATATTTTCATTGGAGATGGGGGTTGAGAGGAGGGTGTTGGGAAGTGGATGGAAGAGAACAGGATGGATGCAGAATGGTAACTGAAGAATAGAATAAATATTTGTCAATCTGGGGAAGGTGTGGGGTTTATGTGGCTAATGATATATACAGGCTTGCCATTGTTATTGGATGTATGCAGTGGTTTTATTGAAATATATGAAGCTGCTTAAAAATCTTTAACTGAAACTCTTAAGTTGAAAAAGAAAATATCATCTGGCTAAAATGAAATAAAAAGTTATGAAACATGATTGTGTCTGTAAGTGATGACACTTGTCAAGCTCCTTTGGCTGAGATATATGGCTAGTGGGTATTGAAATAAATGGACTTGCCAACAAATAAAATAAAACCAATTCTAAGTCGAAAATTATAGGCTACACATTTTCTAAAATACAATACAGAAAATATTTATCGAGAAAAAGAGCCACAATTTTGCTAAAATGCAATACAGAGTTATGGAACATGTGTCTGCTAGCATTCACGCTTTACTGAAGTTGTATTAATAATTAACAATCACCTATTGAAATAAAGGACTTGCCTAAAAACTTTAACCAGCATTTTGAAGTCGAACAGAAAAACATAACTTTGCTTAAATAATATGGAACATGTGTCTACTAGTGCCCTTGATATTCCAAGCTTTACTGAAGTTTTGATGTACGACTTTAAGTTGTTAAAATAAATGGACTTTGTCAAAAAAGAACTTTAACCAGAAATTCAAAGTAATAAAAAAACATGCTTTTGCTTAAATGCCAGTGTCCTTGATGGCACTGATGACATATTTCAAGTTTCACTGACCAGTGGTTGCTGAAATAACAGGACTTGGCTAACAACTGAAAACCAACTTGTGGACGCAGACGTTGAGTAGATCTACAACAGCTCTTCTTATTCTACGAATAGTAAAACTTAAAAAAAAATATTCTGGCTTTCAAGTTCACGAAAAAAAAAAATCTGGCCAGTGTATTAGGCGAAAAAAATATCCCGGCTTTCAAGAAATGAAAAAAAAAAATTCCGGCTCAAAGGAAAATCCCAGGCCCCCCCCAGAGATCAAAATGGTCGGTCCCTTATATGGCAGAAATTGTGCGCTTTATATTCAGAAATGATGTCTCTCTGCACTCGCTCGATAAATGGACTATTTTATGGACCAGTTTATTTCACATAAAAAACAAAACAACTTTGAGTAAAACTGCACCAAACTTTTCGAATATAAAGCGCACAATTTCTGCCATATAAGTATTCTTTCTAATATTATATTCACATCAGAAGTGTTGAATTACTGTCATGTACTATATGGTTGACATTGCTCGTGCCTAAAATGCGTACATCGTTGAAAAATTCACTTGACCATATCTCATCGATTTTGGATTTTTTTGATCAAAGATGGCTGACCGATAGTCCTTAACGCCAATAACCAGCCCTCCTACTGACCCTGGGTCGGAGTCAAGGTCACTTAAATACAGGTACAGTCAATATTTGAATTACAATTTGGTGACTGTACATGTATTTAAGTGACCTTGACTCGGACCCAGGGTCAGTTGGAGGGCTGGAAGTTATTGGCATTAAGACGGACAATGACCAGGAGGTTATACATGAAATTTGAAAATTCTACTCCCAAAGACAAAAAAGTTATAATACAATGTGTTGACGCCAACATTAGCAGCGCCTATGTTAACTTTTGATTAGATTGGTAATGCAATGTATAGCGAGGCTCTGTGATCAATGGTGGTTAATTTGATTGGAAATGCAGTATTTAGGAATGCTCTTAGATAACTGATGGTTACATTGTAAATGCAGTGTTTGGTGAGGTTCTGTGATAACTGGTGATTCGATTGGAACTCCAATGTTTAGGGAGGCTCTGTTGAATAAAATGATGATTAGATCGGAAATGCAGCATTTAGAGAGGTTCTTTGGTATAAAATGATAATTAGATCGGAAATGCAGTGTTTATAGAGGTTCTCTGTTATAAAATGATGATTAGATCGGAAATGCAGTGTTTAGAGTGCCTCTCTGGTATAAAATCGGAAATGCAGTGTTTAGAGTGCCTCTCTGGTATATAATGATAATTAGATCGGAAATGCAGTGTTTATAGAGGTTCTCTGGTATAAAATGATGATTAGATCAGAAATGTAATATTTAGAGAGGCTCTCTGGTATAAAGAAAGATAAAAATATCGGACATGGAAAGCAGCATTCAAGGACGACAGTCAACAACAAAACACAAAAACAAACACGCAAACAGACAAACGAGAAGGCAAAAGCAGGGAGTAAGTATACGGGGAGGAGAAACGGGTTCATAAACGCTCTAGTTTATCGATTTATGTTGTCGCGCTAGAACGCCGTCATTTACTATTTTATCGATACAGGTAAATCGATCGTAAGCCCGTTACATATGAAAAGTAAAAATTTCAGCCAACATCTCAAATTAGGCAGTTTTTACATCCTCTTTTTTACGGCTTCTGTTATAATCAACATCACGAAATTACCTTCTTTACAAAGATAAATATGTCTGCTATTCACTTTTTGTTATTATTAATGCCTAAATAATCCGTATTCTCGTATCGCGTTTGCAAAAGCTATACACCGTCACCATTTTTTATTTGGCGGCAGAGTAGCGCCATCTTTGTTACACGGAACCGTCTGGTAAAATGTGTTTTTATACATGTAAACAAATACACGCTCTGTATCAAAGGACACAATGTGAATAAATAATACTTATGTTTACATTTTGCACCTTTATTGAGTTTGTAAGTGTAATAATTTATAAGATTTTGCTGTTTTTCACACACGTGCGAAACAACCGCAAGTAGTCATTTTCACGCAGTACTGAAACACACGTGCGACAACATAAAACGGCATAACCATCCGTTTCTCCTCCCCGTAAACTTACTCCCTGGCAAAAGTAATAAAAAATGCAAACAACATCACAAACACAAAAGGGTTGTCAACAGGGCTACCACCTTGGAACGGTCAGTGGCAACAAAGGCCACTGGGGGATTAAATCGGTTCTAGGGTGCACCAGAAGATCAGAAATGCAGTGTTTAGAGAGGCTCTCTGGCATAAAATGATGATTAGATCGGTAATGTAGTGTTTAGAGAAGCTCTCTGGTATACAATGATGATTAGATCGGTAATGTAGTGTTTATAGAGGTTGTCTGGCATAAAATGATAATAAGATCCAAAAAACAGTGTTTAGAGAGGCTCTCTGGTATAAAATGATGATTAGATCGGTAATGTAGTGTTTAGAGAAGCTCTCCAGTATACAATGATGATTAGATCGGTAATGTAGTGTTTAGAGAAGCTCTCTGGTATACAATGATGATTAAATCGGTAATGTAGTGTTTAGAGAAGCTCTCTGGTATACAATGATGATTAGATCGGTAATGTAGTGTTTAGAGAGGCACTCTGGTATAAAATGATAATTAGATCCGAAATGCGATGTAGAGGCGGTCGTTTAAAAAAGTGATAATTAGATCGGAAATGCAGTATTTAGAGACTCTCTGGTATACAATGATGATTAGATCGGAAATGTAATGTTTATAGAGGTTCTCTGGTATAAAATGATAATTAGATCCGAAATGTAGTGTTTAGAGAGACTCTCTGGTATAAAATGATAATTAGATCAGTAATGTGGTGTTTAGAGAAGCTCTCTGGTATACAATGATGATTAGATAGGTAATGTAGTGTTTAGAGAAGCGCTCTGGTATACAATGATGATTAGATCGGTAATGTAGTGTTTATAGAGGTTCTCTGGTATAAAATGATAATTAGATCCGAAATGCAGTGTTTAGAGAGACTCTCTGGTATAAAATGATAATTAGATCGGTAATGTAGTGTTTAGAGAAGCTCTCTGGTATACAATGATGATTAGATCGGTAATGTAGTGTTTAGAGAAGCGCTCTGGTATACAATGATGATTAGATCGGTAATGTAGTGTTTATATAGGTTCTCTGGTATAAACTGATAATTAGATCCGAAATGCAGTGTTTAGAGAGGCTCTCTGGTAAAACATGATTAGATCAGAAATGCGATGTAGAGGCGGTCGTTTAAAAAAGTGATAATTAGATCGGAAATGCAGTATTTAGAGAGGCTCTCTGGTATAAAATGATGATTAGATCGGAAATTCAGTGTTTAAGAAGGCTCTCTTGTATAAAATGATGATTCGATTGGAAATGTAGCATTTAGAGAGACTTTATGGTATAAAATGATACAATTGTAAATGCAATGTTAAGGGTGGATCTGTGATAACTGATGATTATACTGGTGATTAGATTCAAAATACAATGTTTAGGCAGGCTCTGTGTACAGCTGATGATTAGATAGGAAATGCAATGTTTAGGCAGGCTCTGTGTACGAATCTAGGACAAATGCTCCCCCACCCCCCCACCCCCGGACAAATGCCCCCCTGCTCATTTTTGTATAGGTGGACAAATGCCCCCTCATGTTTTTGTATAGGTGGACAAATGCCCCCCTGAACTTTTTACAAGGTGGACATAAGCCCTCCTGATACATATTCCCAGTTTGTAAGTAATTAATCTGTTTGTGTTGGTCACACTTTGTTTTTTTTATAGCTCTGAATACTTACAAACTGGGAATTACCTGTGAATTATGTGATTATTCTTTTGTATGAATTTAATTTGCAAAATTATCAGGGGGGCTTATGTCCACCTTGTAAAAAGTTCAGGGGGGCATTTGTCCACCTATACAAAAACATGAGGGGGCATTTGTCCACCTATACAAAAATGAGCAGGGGGGCATTTGTCCGGGGGGCATTTGTCCGTATACCTCTGTTGACAGCTGATGATTAGATCGGAAATATATGTTTAGGCAGGCTCTTTGTACAGCTGATGATTAGATCGGAAATGCAATGTTTAGAGAGCTCTGTGTACAGCTGATGATTAGATTGGAAATGCAATGTTTATGTATGTTTTTAGCGTAATTGGTGATTAGATTGGAAATGCAATGTTTCGGGAGGCTCTGTAATAACAGGTGACTAGATCAGGGAGGTGTATTGAAAAATGTTGATTGGAAACTCGTGTCAGATAGTAAGAAATTACACATTGTTGTCTACGGGCATTTTATGTGAGGTATAATAACATAATATACATTATCTTCTGGCAAGATAAATAAATAAGAAACTGGGCGAAACAATTTTTCTATTTTAATCAACATGGCAATTGTACTAATTTTATCAGTTTTTATATAGAACATAAAATATACACCCTTTATAAAAATATTTTTTACAACATAGCTGTTGAACACATACGGTTACAAAGCAGTTTATTGACTTGCAAAATAAGTAAATGTGTAACAAGTATCTTGTTACTAAGGGCTGTTCCAGGAAAAAAGGCCTGGGGGGGCAAGAACGACAGTCAAAAAAAACACAAAAACACCCGCAGAATTCGAATTATTTTCCACCCCCCCACCCATAGAATTTGAATTCGCCAAGAACCCCCAGCCTACAGAATTAGAACTTTTTACAAATTTAGTAAATTTGATAAATTGACCTTTAAATCACTCTTATAATCAGTGCTCCAGATAAGCTTTTTCCTAGCGGTAACATTGAATATGGACCTGAGGATTGGGTCTAAATTCATAAAGAATTATTGAATTGAATTGGGGTTTTAAGGCGCACCAACACATGAAAAGGTTATATGGCGCCTAAAAGGCATGAACATGCCAGGCTCATTTTCCATGTACATCGAGATAAAATATGGAAAATGGGCCTAGAACCTTCTCACCATAAACTGCAGAGTTGCTGCAAATTCTATCGTAGAAACTCCATTTACGCTGGAGCCACGTTATTGTTTTTCTGCCACTGCTCTTTTGATGCGAGCGAGATAGCACCTGAAACAATGCTGGGATCATGATGAAGACCTTTAATGAACATGAACAAAAAATGATAAAATGAACATGAATTTGGGGGGATTTTACACCTCTGCCTACCCCTCCAATGGGATCTGCAGTGGCCCTATTCTTTGCCCCGTGACCAAACGGGGCCCCCGAGAACCACACGGGGCATAAAGAAAACAATCCTGTAGGCCTGGGACCATATTCATAAAGAAAACAATCCTGTAGGCCTGGCTCCATATTCATAAAGAAAACAATCTTGTAGGCCTGGGTCCATATTCATAAAGAAAACAATCATGTAGGCCTGGGTCCATATTCATAAAAATATGAGGCCCTGAAGTCAAACATGGTCAATGACATTAATTAAGTTTCGGTTCATTTGTGATTGTAAATTATAACTTCTTTTTCTGACTTCACTATCACTTGATGACCAATGTATGTTTTAGAATTATCTAGCCATGTTGTTCACCTGTTGTACACCCCAACCAAATCAGCATTGTTTTGTTGTAGTCTGGGTATTTTCATCTTTCTTTCTATTTTACTTTCCATGGATGAAGTAACTGTCTAGCACAACTCAACTGAACTTCATCAAACATATCAATGCAACATTCTCGCCAGGTTAATTGAATTGTATTGGGGTTTTAAGGCGCACCAACACATGAAAGGTTACATGGCGCCTAACAGGAATGAACATGCCAGGCTCAACCTCCATGTACATCGAGATAAAATATAGAGAATGGGCCTAGAACCTTCTCATCTGCAGAAGTGCAGAGTTATTTCATCGTCATTAACACCATCAGGTCACCTTGGGTTTACCAACATTTACTCCTGTCACTTTACCACCATCAATGTTATATTGCACCGTTCAATTCACCTTTATTTCCTCGGGCATTGTCAAAGCTCTAAAGAGCCCATACGTCACAAGACATGTCAACAGGAACACCACATACCCCACAGGTCCCACCCCCCACACCAGCCTCATAAACACAAACACTAGTCCGAGATACATCAGCGTCTGGTAACTGGCAAGAAAGCGTAAGCTCAGCCGTGGCACTCGTAACTGTCTCATGGTTTCTTGTGATATCGGCGACTGTGGGGCCTTACTGGGGGACAGCGGGGCCGCAAAGTAGATCTGAGCCATTTTCCCAAGGATGTCTCGTCTGTTGTACATAGACTGAATTTCTGATTTAAACTGAAAACACGAATTAATAATTAGTCAATTATAACTATCTTCACTTAACCCAAGACTTTTAAACCTTTAGCCAATTTTGCTAATAATATAAAGTTCCAAGTTATTTGTTGAGCCCTTTGAATTCATGTTAAGTCATATATGAGTAAAAAAAAATTGGGGTGGTCTGGAATTGTGGTAGCGTCCAGACCATCCCAATTTTCCTGGGTAGAACCAGTACTGTATACCTATCGCCATTCGTAAGAATAGACACTTTCGCACTTGACAGGTCTGAAGAAAGAGAAACAAGTTATTGTCTATTGTTTGGGGCACCTGTTTCTAGTACCAAAGGATTTTTTCACCTATAACTTGAACCAAAATGAGTTATATATCATTCAGTGAATACAGTATTTTAGTGGTAAATCTTGGTTGAGAAATACGAATTTCACGTGCCAATTGGTCGAAAGACACGAATTTCACAACCCAGAAAAAAAACAAATTCTTCATATGCCGAAAGTTGCTTTTTCATTTGGCAGAATTTTGGTCAATGCAAGTCTGCTCCATTAAAAATTAGATTTTGTTTTTAGAATTTTTATCCCAAAATAGTTTTATGTGTTGAATAAATAGACATCCTGAACATATTGTCACAAAATATTAAAGCAAATGATGTTATTTCAGGTTTTCTAATTTTCTTTTGTCCAAGCAACAAGGAGAAGCGAAAAAGCATTTTGGCATTAAAATATTTACATCTCAACCGATTCACAAAACTAAGTTATTTTTACATACTACTAAAAATTCCACTGGAAACCCTTTGGCTGAAAGATGTACGTCAAACAATAATTGTATGGCTAAAATACTATATACCCTACATCTCTTTATTCTGGTACAGCACTTATAACAGTTGTTGTGTCGCCTGCGTAGCATGGCAGACACTTACAGATCACTTTGACCGTCATCTGTCACACTTTAACCTGTAACCTAACCTTGGCCATGTCTTGAAAAGTATTTGACCTATGTTCAATGAATCTCGTTAGACATGTCCAATAACTACAACTTTCATTTTGTCAGAGTTATGCCCCTTTTCATTTCAAAAAATTTTAACATGTAATCTAACAAAGCTTAAATTAGCACACTGCGGGCGACACAAGTATTCCGTGGAACACCCTTCTAGTTTTTTAAAAAATATGTTCCAAATTTAAAGTAATACTTTTAACTTACACGTTATGTATAACACATTGTGTTACTTTTATATGAAAGCAGGGCTACATATGGCGGGACACACAACATGAAACATGGAATAATACATTTTATTCAACAATCATCCTGCAGAATCGTACCTGTTTGTTTATGAATGACGACAATCTATACAACAATCTCACTAGTGTGCTGCTTTCAAAGCTTCTGATTGGCTGCAGGTCCGGGTCACCTTGGTAACTAAGTTCAAATTTTCGCAGGCCATTCATCAACTGAAGTGATCAATTTGAATGAATGAAAGTATAAGTTTTGCCCTTTCTAATACAGAACTACTAGAGTTATGCCCCTTCCAATAGGTAACTTCTAGAGTTATAACCCCTCTAATAATACAGAACTGCTAGAGTTATGCCCCTTCCAATATAGAACTGCAAGCGAAATGTCCCTTTCAATACAGAACTGCCACAGTCATGTCCCTTCCAATAGAGAACTGCTAGAGTTATGCCCCATCCAATACAGAATTAGTTATACCCATTCCAATACACACATAACTGCTAGAGTAATGCCCTATCCAATTCAAAACTTCTGAAGTTATGCAAAGTGCATTAATCAGGTGAGCAAGGTCATATGATTGTCAGTTTACATGGAAAGGTCTGAGATAGAAAGACGTAAAGCAGTCAGAAAACAATTCTACCTGGTATCTGCCTACTGGTGTTAGCGTTGGACCATGACTGGTATATTGACAATCTGGTGTGGCTGGTGCAGAGACCGGAAATGTCTGGTTCAGTAATGATGACTGGTCACCCAAGTACGAAGACTGACCGCCTGGTTGATGATGAGACTGACCGCCTGGTTCACGGTGAGACATCATTATTGAGTTGTCCTGGGAACGAATCTAAAACAGTAGGGAGTTTATAACTTTAGTTATCTATTAACAGCATCAAAATAGAAATAAACATGATTATCCAGTAAACAACAGTTGTGAAAATGAGCATACACACCACAAATAAACACATTTATATAAATTCATATTATTTTGCTGATAAAATGACAATGTCGTAAGAAACAAAACAGGGAAAAATACACGCTTAATCAGAAATCATTCAAAGTTCAAGGCCTCAAACTCAGATAAAAATGCACATGTTCCATTTCATATTGACTAACCGATTATAACCGATGATTGATCGGTTACCACCAACCGATTGTAACCGATGATCAATTGTAATTTTCAACCAATTGCCCATCACTATTAAATACGAATAAAACCATAACAATGCGTTTTAATATCATATGAAATGTGAATATTCACCTCACTAGGTCCCATATTGCATACGGTTTAATTATTGTTGATGAAATAGTTCAGTTTTGTGATTAAAGTACACTTTATTTGAATTATATGTTCAACTGTTAGCAATATAAACCCTTTTTTAAAACTAATACTTATGATTTTACAACAAAAACAAGCCGAGTCATTGAGATTGTTGGACCAAACTATTTCATGACCAATAAATTAAATCAATTTTTAACATGCGGTTTAATTTAATGTATATGTAGATTTCATACGAAACAGAAGCACACTTTGAGGTTTTCATTTTTTTTTCGACTCTATCTTCCAGATCACCTTCAGTCCCCTTTTAAATTAACAAGAGGTCAATGACCTTGAAGCTCTACTGATAGATTTTTGATAGCTAGATCAACATTCCTGTGAAGTTTCATGAAAATCCGTCCAGTAGTTTCAGAGGAGTATTCGCTACAAGTTTTCATTATAACATGTAAAAACAAAGATGGCCACTGCTGGCCATGTTTAACGTCAAAATCAAAATAATTTTTTGACAAGGATCAACATCATGTCATACTGACCATTTTAGAAGAAGTCCCATATCAATATCACTTATAGTATTTTGAAAAATCTAATTTTTAGCCATGGTGGCCATCTTGAATTTTCCGGATGACCTGAAATTTTTGCTAGGATCAATTAGACCATCAGAGCAACATTCCTGTGAAGTTTCATGAAAATCCGTAAAGTAGTTTCAGAGGAGTAGTCCGCTACAAGTTTTTACTATATAACTCTATGTAAACAAAAATGGCCACTGGCAGCCATGTTTAACGTCGAATCAAAAATGATTTTTGACAAGGACCAATATCATGTCATGCTGATCATTTTAGAAAAAAGTCCCCATATCAAATATCACTTATAGTTTTCAGAAGTAGTCGCTACAAACTTGTATTTAAAAAATCTATTTTTTAGCTTTGGGCGGGCCCATCTTGGATTTCACATCAACAGTAGTTTCAGAAGAGTAGTCGCTACAAATAAAAGTTTACAGGACAGACGGACGGATGACGCACCATGGCATAAGCTCGCTGATCTCTGATCAGTCGAGCTAAAAACAACAAAAAACAGAACCGTTTATAGATATTAAACTTAAAACAAGAGGTCAAATCAAGAGCAACATTCCTGTGAAGTTTCATGGAAATCCGTCAAGTAGTTTCAGAGGAGTAGTCGCTACAAGTTTTTACTAAATAACTCTATGTAAACAAAGATGGCCGCTGCAGCCATGTTTAATGTCGAATCAAAAAACGATTTTCGACAAGGACCAACATTATGTCATGCTGATCATTTTAGAAAAAAGTCCTATATCAATATCACTTACAGTTTTTCAAAAGTAGTCGCTACAAACTTGTTTTTTTAAAAATCTGTTTTTTAGATTTGGCAACCTTCTTGGGATATCACATCAACATAAATTTTTGCTAGGATCAACTAGACTTCATGGGCAACATTTCTGTAAAGTTTCATGAAAAATCCATTCAGTAGTTTCAGAGGAGTAGTCGCTACAAAAATAGTTTTACGGACGGATGGACAGACGGACACCGCACCACTGGGATCTCTGATCAGTAGAGCTAATAAAATAGCAAACAGGAGAACAACATACAAATTACACTTACCAACAACAAATAAAAATATTAACTTTTGAAACAACACTTACCGAAAACAATTTACAGATATTCTTATCGGCTTGGTCCAGATGGGCCACTAATTTTTTAACCTCTGTCACACTGAGGTCCCACCGTATGCCTCTTGACGTGTCCTCGAAAAAATGATGAAAAAATCAAACATGGATTTCCAGCCAGATTTTTTCAGGTTTCTTCAATGTCTGCTGTGTGGAATCTAACGTTAATCGGGCAGTCGTGATCTCCTGTAGTAGGTGATATACCTGCAAACAGTTTAAAATAGGCGATATAATCTGTAAAGATAGGACTCCTGACAAAAGGACAAACAATATCAACTTTGTGCACTTATTTTTGGCACTAAATTAGACGAAGAAAACAAAGTAAAATCCAGAGCACCCCCAAGTGGTTTGAAGACACTTGTCTATGTAAATCTAGAGCTATCACTAAAGGTGATGAATACCCTACATTTTTATTCTGAGTCAACTGAATTGGGGTTTTAAGGCGCACCAACACATAAAGGTTATATGGTGCCTAACAGGAATGAATATGCCAGGCTCATCCTCCATAAAGCAAAAATTATTAGATCACCCCTTTATTAGGCAGAAAAGTGCATATCTGCATGATGAAAGTATTTATATTTCTACCTCACGTTCTGTTTTTTTGACCAAACATATTGATGTAGTTGAAGTCTGCCCTCTCCAGCTCCGCTATCTGTACACGGAGTACGGGATTGATCTCCGGGGCGATGTAACTCCCACCCAGGTCCTGCGCCTGCTTGTACGCAGAAACTGTACATCATCTTCTCAGCTGGAATAAAAAATGGAGTAAAATCTGGTAGATCATCATATTGAATTTATGGAACTTTTTAAGATGAAATGTATAACAGACAAGTATTTGACAGAATTTCATTGAAAAAGCATCTCCCGTGTGGTTGCCAGGGTAGAATACAACCACTGGAAATTCTGCTCGAGGCAGAGGGGTAGGATGCCCTACTTCATGTTCAATTTGTCATTTTTTATCTTGATCGTTCAAGATCTTCATGATGACATCGTGTATGCAAACCTGGAAAACATGGCTCCATCGTAAGTTGAGTGTCAACTATAGAATTTGAAGCAACTCTGAAGTTCTGCAGGTTTAGAAGGTTCTAGACCCATTCTCCATATATTACCTTGATGGCAATGGAGGATGAGCCTGTAATGTTCATTCCTGTTAGGCATAATATAACCTTTTCATGTGTTTGGTCTGCCATAAAACCCAATTAATTCAATTTCTTGAGAAAGAAAACAAGAGGCCCAAGAGGCCTGTGGACCGCTCTACTGGCTAACACGGCTCTTATAACATCAATGAAAACATAGAGCTAAAAATAAATAAAAATTAAAACAATATTTCAAAACAAACAAGAGGTCAATGACCTTGAAGCTCTACTGATTGATTTTTGATTTCAGGAAGTAGTCGCTACAGACTTGTTTTTTGAAAATCTATTTTTTAACCGTGGCGGCCCATCTTGAATTTCCGGCTGCCCTGAAAATTTTGCTAGGATCAATTAGACATTAAGAGCAACATTCCTGTGAAGTTTCCATGAACATCCGTCAAGTAGTTTCAGAGGAGAAGTCGCTACAAGTTTTTTAGTATATAACTCTATGTAACCAAAGATGGCCACTGGCAGCCATGCTTAAACGTTGAATCAAAATAATTTTTCCACAAGGATCAACATCATGTCATACTGATCATTTTAGAGAAAGTCCCATATCAATATCACTTATAGTTTTCAAGAAGTAGTCGCTACAAACTTATTTATTTTAAATCTATTTTTAGCTGTGGGCGGCCATCTTGAATTTCCGGCCGACCTGAATTTTTTTTTAGGATCAACTAGACTTCAAGAGCAACATTCCTGTGAAGTTTTTATGAACATCCGTCAAGTAGTTTCAGAGGAGTAGTCGCCTACAAGTTTTTACTATATAACTCTATGTAACCTAAGATGGCCACTGGCAGCCATGTTTAACGTCGAATCAAAATAATTATCCACAAGGATCAACATCATGTCATGCTGATCATTTTTAGAAAAAGTCCCATATCAAAATCACTTATAGTTTTCAAGAAGTAGTCGCTACAAACTTATTTTTTAAAAATCTATTTTTAGCTGTGACGGCCATCTTGAATTTCTGGCAGATCTGAAATTTTTCTAGGATCAATTAGACATTAAGAGCAACATTCCTGTAAAGTTTCATGACAGTCTGCCAAGTAGTTTCAGAGGAGTAGTCGCTACAAGTTTTTACTATATAACTCTATGTAAACAAAGATGGCCGCTGCAGCCATGTTTAATAATTTTTGACAAGGATCAACATCATGTCATGCTGATCATTTTAGAAAAAGTCCCATATCAATATCACTTATAGTTTTTCAAGAAGTAGTCGCTACAAACTTGTATATTTTAAAACTCTATTTTTAGGTTTGGCGGCCATTTTTGGATTTCACATCAACATGAATTTTGCTAGGATCAACTAGACTTCATGGGCAACATTTCTGTAAAGTTTCATGAATATCCATCCAGTAGTTTAAGAGGAGTTGTCGCTACAAATAAGAGTTTACGGACAGACGGACGGACGGACAGACGGATGGACGACGGACGCCGCACCACGTCATAAGCTCTGCTGATCTCTGATCAGTAGAGCTAAAAATTAAACATCAAAAAATCAATCAAAAAAATAAAAAAAATAAAAAAATCAAAGAAAAAAATCAAATAAAAATTAAAAATAAATAATCAAAAATAAATAAAAGAAAAAATCAAAAAATTAATTAAAATAAAT
This sequence comes from Cyrtodaria siliqua, assembly GCA_037043455.1. NCBI lineage: Eukaryota > Metazoa > Mollusca > Bivalvia > Adapedonta > Hiatellidae > Cyrtodaria > Cyrtodaria siliqua. The sequence continues at coordinate 9,164 of JAWPHD010020931.1, read as the reverse complement.
AAAAAATAAAATAATTCAATTTAAAAAGAAAATCTAATTCAAAAAGAAAATCAAAAAATCAAAAATCAAAAAAAAGAAAAAAAAGAAAGAAAAGAAAATCATAAAATCTGGTAAAGTTTGGCAAAGATCAGATGCAAAATGAAGGCTCTATCGTATGACGATGCAAATTATAGCATTTTTAACAAAATCAAGGGCCATTACTGTTACTGGTCCGATCTGGCTGGTTTTCGAACTTGACCGAGGTTTCATTGACATTAACAATCTGATGAAGTTTGGTAAAGATCGGATGAAAAATGAAGGCCCTATCGTCTTAACGAGGCAGAATATAGCATTTTGAACTAAATCAAGGGCATTAACACCCCTGTTACTGGCCCGATATGGATGGTTTTCGAACTTGTCCGAGCTTTCATTGATATTAACAATCTGATAAAGTTTGGTAAAGATCAGTTGAACAATGAAGCCCCTATCGTCTTAACAAGGCAAAATATAGCATTTTGAACTAAATCAAGGGCCATAACTCCGCTGTTAAAAGTCCGATATGGCTGGTTTTCGATATTGTTCGCGCTTTCATTGTTATTAACAATGTGGTAAAGTTTGGTAAAGATAGGATGAAAAATGAAGGCCCTATCGTCTTAACGAGGCAAAATATAGCATTTTGAACTAAATCAAGGGCCATAACTCCGCTGTTACTAGTCCGATATGAATGGTTTTCGAACTTGTTTGAGCTTTCAAAGACATTAGCAATCTGATAAAGTTTGGTAAAGATCAGATGAACAATGAAGCCCCTATCGTCTTAACTAGACAAAATATAGCATTTTTAACTAAATCAAGGGCCATAACTCTGCTGTTACTAGTCAGATATGGCTGGTTTTCGAACTTGTCCGAGCTTTCATTGATATTAACAATATGGTAGAGTTTGGTAAAGATAGGATGAAAAATGAAGGCCCTATCTTCTTAACGAGGAAAAATATAGCAATATAGCATTTTTAACTAAATCAAGGACCATAACTCCGTTGTTACTGGTCCGATCTGGCTGGTTTTCGAACTTGTCCGAGCTTTCATTGATATTAACAATGTGGTAAAGTTTGGTAAAGATCGGATGAAAAATGAAAGCCCTATCGTCTTAACGAGGCAAAATATAGCAATATAGCATTTTTAACTAAATCAAGGGCCATAACTCCGTTGTTACCGGTCCGATCTGGCTGGTATTCGAACTTGTCCGAGCTTTCATTGATATTAACAACCTGTTAAAGTTTGGTAAAGTTCGGATGAAAAATGAAGGCCCTATCGTCTTAACGAGACAAAAGTTAATGACGGACGGAGGACGGACGGACGACGGACAACTTTGGCCAGTAGAGCTAAAAATTGGTAACAGAGAGTTTTACCTTGAGCCAGTCTGAGAAGACACCAGTGACAGCTCTTCCATTTCATTCTCTTTCAAGACAGTATATTAAAAGGCACTTTGACCTTGCGACAGTGTATTAGGCAGAAATTCAAGAACCGGGTGTGCAAATATGCGAACAGGGTGTGCAAAGCAATTTGCTAACACGCATAACGCGCCAATTCGCGACAAGTGGGAGTCTCTGGGGTAATTTATTTTCACAGATAAAGGTTAAAATGGTACATTTTAGATCATCTTTCTTCAATAAATGTATACACAACATAACAATATTGAAACAGTAAGAGTTTGGAAGTGTTGTTTAACAAAACAAGAGGCCCAAGAGGGCCTGTGGACGCTCTACTGGCTAAAACAGCTCTTATAGATTTAGATAGATATAGCTAGATATAGCTCTCTTCTCCTATAGATTTAACAAAGAAAAATACAATATAGCATTTTTCAACAAATCAAGGGCCATAACTCTGTTATTACTAACAAGATCTAGCTAGTTTTTGAAATTGTCCAGGATTTCATTGATATACCGCGCTTTGCACAACTAGACATCATACTGAAGCTTCCTGCCAAATTTCGTAGAAATCCAACAAGCCGTTTAAGGAGTAGCGCCGACAAGAAATTTAAAATAAAAATGTCAAAGGGCCATAACTCCGTCAAAAATCAGCGAACTGGAACAAAAGCGTGATATGCACAACTAGACATCTTACCGATGCTTCCTGCCAAGTTTCGTCGAAATTCAACAAGGCATTTAGGATGAGTAGTGCCGACAAGAAATTTTAAAGTAAGTGTCAAGTAATAAAAAAAAAAATAAAATAAAAAGATAATGAAAAATTTAAAAAAAAAAAAAAAAAATTCATATCAATCAAAAAAAAAAAAAAAAAAAAAAAAAAGGAAAAAAAAAAAAAAAAAAAAATTTAGAAAAAAAAAAAATCAATAAAAAAAAAAAAAAACAATAAAAAAAAAAATAAAAATAAAAAAAAAAAAAAAAAAAAAAATGGAACAATTAAAAAAAAAATAATAAAAAAAAAAAATCAAAATAAAACAAATTGAAAAAAAAAAAAAAAAAAAAAAATCAAATTAAAAACTAAAAAAAAAAAAAAAAAAAAAATTTGCCTATACAAGCCTAAGTAAAACTGACCCCCAGGGTGGGGCCAAATATGACCAATAGGCCACCATTTGAACAAACTTGGTAGAAGACCATAAGCTTATAGTTTTTCCCTATACATGTCTATGTAAAACATGTGACCCTTGGGGCGGGGTCAAATGTGACCCGAGGGTCACAATTTGAACAAACTTGGTAAAGGACCATAAGCTTATAGCAAATGCAAGATATTAAACCTTAAGCTGTTGCAGTTCCAGAGAAGAAGATTTTTTTCAGTTTTTCCCTATACAAGCATTTATGTAAAACTGTGACCCCGGGGCGGGGCAAGATGTGACACCAGGGTCACCATTTGAACAAACTTGGTAAAGGACCATAAGCTTATAATAAATGTTTAATATCAAACATCTGGCTCTTGTAGTTTCCGAGAAGAAGATTTTTAAAAAAAAAGATCCTTTCTAAGTCTATGTAAAACTGTGACCCTTGGGGCGGGGACAAATTTGACCCCAGGGTCACCATTTGAACAAACTTAGTAGAGGACCATAAGCTGATGCTACATGTAATACATGAGAGCTCTGTGCCATGTGGTTCCAGAGAAGAAGATTTCTTTTCATTTTTGCCTATACAAGCCTATGTAAAACTGTGACCCCCGGGGTGGGGCAAAATGTGACTCCTGGGTCACCATTTGAACAAACTTGGTAGAGGACCACAAGCTTATAGCAAATGCAAAATATTAAACCTCTAGCTCTTGCAGTTTTAGAGAAGAAGATTTTTTAAGTTTTTCCCTATACATGTCTATGTAAAACATGTGACCCTTGGGGCGGGGCCAAATGTGACCCGAGGGTCACCATTTGAACAAACTTGGTAAAGGACCATAAGCTTATAGTAAATGCAAAATATCAAACCTCTGGCTGTTGTAGTTTCCGAGAAGAAGATTTTTTTTTTTAAAAATCCTATATAAGTCTATGTAAAATTGTGACCCCGGGGCGGGGACAAATTTGACCCCAGGGTCACCATTTGAACAGACTTAGCAGGGGACCATAACCTGATGCTACATGTAATACATGAGAGCTCTGTGCCTTGTGGTTTCAGAGAAGAAGATTTTTTAAACTTTTTTCCTATATGTCTATATGAAAAACATGCAAAACCTCAATATACAAACTTTGGACCCCCGGAGCACGGCCATTTTTGACCCCGGGGACTTTATTTGAACAAACTTGGTAGTCAAGGCGTTGGCGATCATTTTAAAAGAAAAACTGTTGAAATCTGTCCAGCGGTTCTGGAGAAGAAGATTTTTTAAGGTTTCGACCATATATGGTAATGGCAGCCATCTTGAATGTAGCGCTGACCTAATTTTAACAAATCTAAAAAGCATTCATCTAAGGATCATCCATGTGAAGTTTGGTCAAAATTAGCCAAGCGGTTTCTGAGGAAAAGTCGTTTGAAGAAAAGTTAACGGACGACGGACGGACGACGGACGGACGACGGACGACGGACGACGGAAGACGGACAACACACCATCCCATAAGCTCTGCTGGCCCTTGGCCAGTAGAGCTAAAAACAAAAACAATTATTTTTTACCCCACCCACTCCTCCAAATATTGGGCGCGATTTTTCAAAAACGGCAGTGAGAAAGATGGATGGCCGGCTAATACACTGCCTTGCAAAAACCCCACATATTCAGACGTACCCCAACTACCACCCCACCTACCCTCGTCTTGTAATGGTACATACAGACAACAAGGTTTAGTTTGATTTCAAGATAGTCAAGGTCAAATGTCCAGTTGTATCCGGGTCAAGGTGAGGTCGACAATTGTGACCCCATGACCTACTTTGGACAAAAATGTAAATCGGTGGTCAATCTGTATCTATGTATCAAGATTGAAAACTGTAGTGAGATCAATGCAAATACTTTCAGACTCACATCAAGCTGCTTTCCAAAACTCCTTAAAGGGGTTGATGCATTATTTTCAAACACAGTTTATCTTAAAGGGCTCTGAAAAACTTGAAAAAAGCTGAAGGAATTATCAAAATGCCATGAAAAATAAAGGAGATATGACTTATTGAAAATTTGCAAAAAACATAAATGGAGGCGGCCATCTTTGAACGATGACGTCATCGCGCCGTTTTACCATATATGGCATATCGATAAAATGTATTTTAAAGCAAAGAAAATCACTGCAAATGAAAAATAATACTAAAATGTATAGATTTAACATCTTTATATTTATTTTTAATCAATTGGCAGTGGTTTTCTTTGCTTTAAAATACATTTTGTCAATATGCCATATATGGTAAAACGGCGCGATGACGTCATCGTTCAAAGATGGCCGCCTCCATTTATGTTCTTGCACATTTTCAATAGGTCATATCTCCTTTATTTTTCATAGCATTTTGATAATTCTTTCAGCTTTTTTCAAGTTTTTCAGAGCCCTTTAAAATAAACTGTGTTTGGAAATAGTGCATCAACCCCTTTAAATACAATATCTTGTGGTGGAGTTCTTGACCATACTATCTGCATATTATCTGCATTTTTGTAATAAATTTGATTCAAGAAGGAAGTTCATCTAGTGGGATGGTTCATACAAGTTTTAAAACAACACTCATATTATTTTTTTTAGAAATCTGTTAATGTTTCCTTTATGGAAAATTTAAAAAGTAATTGTTCCAAATACAAACCTTCTCTTAACAACTGTGGAAGATTCGTCAGACTGAATACCTGAAATAAATAAATTTAAGTTCATGAGTGTCAATAAAGTATGTACAGTGTAGGTCAGTTTGAATGTTTAGAGGGCAGACTCATTTTTTTTAAAGTGCAACAATGGGTTTTAAGTTGCTCTATTAAACATCCTACACACTCTGTCACTAGGGTAACAAGAGCAGTTTAAGCCCAAAATCTCTGTCATGGCTAAAAAATACTCTCTCTTTTTCCTCTTTCTACTTCTAGTGAAACCATTTAAATGTGCTTGGTAATAACAGCAGTTAGTCAAAGGCAATATCTTGCAAAATAAGGCCGAAGAAATGATTGTTGTTAAACATCGGTGTAGCTACTATTAGGCCATATAGCCTCGGTCCTATACATCAGTTTGAAAAATGAACAAAATTACTGAAGCCTAAGGGGCTCCAAGGTTATTTTTAAACAAATATGTATCTTGTCACAGCAAGTTACATTCTCTATAGAATAATACCACAAATAATTAAATAAAGAAGTTGATTGTTTTGACATGTTATTCTCATAATTTAGCAACTTAAACATAAATTTTCTGACATTTTATTATAATTATCATCATCAAAAGTTTTCAATAGCAATCCTCATTCTGTTTATTTCATAAACCTTTTTTGACTCACTAACGTCTGCATTACTTTTTTTGGTCTGCCGGTCTTTCTGCCGGGATTCGCTCCTATGAAATAACTAAGAAAGCTCATGGTATGTTACAAAATTTAGACCGGAAACGACCTTCAATTCATTATCGGTCGGGTTTACATCGCGGTATCGATTCACACTTAAATTGGTCCTTAGTCCACAACCTCTTTCGAAAACATCAAATAAAACCGAAAACCAGCCAGTTCTGAAACTGAGTCGTTTCCGGAATGTATAAACAAAATAAATTGACTTATAAATTAGTTCACACGCAGTCATTAATTTTTGGGTCAGATTTCGTTCCGATTCATTTTGGCGTTACATTTTCGTCTAATTTTTAACATGCCCGACGGTTATATCAGGTTGCAAAATTTACATACCTGACTTGATTTTTACTGACCGCGGGCGTCGGGCTACCGGCTAATTTCGAAGACTGCATTTACCCCTTCATTTATTTGTGGAAACTATAGTCTCTGTGGCCGAATGATTAACAACATTGGACTGCAAACCTTCGCCTCTCACAGCTGTAGGTTCGAATCCCACTGGGAGCTCGACTTGTAAGTGAGGAAGAGTCGATTCTTACAGATGGCGGGAGGTGTACAGTACTGGTTCTACCCAGGAAAAGTGGGTGGTCTGCCCCCACCACAAAAAATCGACCGCCATATATAACCTTACGTGTTGAAAATGACGTAAAACAACATACAAACAAAATAATACCCGACTATGGTAATTATTAGTTTATGTTCATTAGTTATGTTTCAACATATTATACATATCATATCTGTTTTAACATTTATAAGTTGGATCATTCTTTTAAAATTAACTAGACCTATCACTGAAGCTGATGAATGTCCCTGCTTAAATTCTAAGTCAAACAATATATTCTGTATTATGTAGGGAACGAATAAACGTAAAACAAATACATTTTCATCATACCTTGGACACTCTAAACACCATATACGCGTTATGTATGGAGGTCAGGTGCATCCTCTTGCTTCTCTGCAGAAACTCTTGGAATAGCGATGTGTAGAACAAGAAGTTGTCACGGATAAACGCAAACCTGAAAATCAAATGTTTGACACGCTAAATGCAGATCAGAAAGGTTGGAAAAAGTTAAATAGGGGCAGGCATAATTATGTATTATGAATTTAATCTGGTAAACAAACTTTTTCAGCATGTAAGGCCATAAAAAATTAATTACCTGGTTCTCAGGCCTGCCCGCATGTCTTTTTTTGGTGCCGCATTGCCGATTTTATCTCAAAAGTAATCAAATAAAAAATTGGAAATGCGCTACCGAAATTTCGAGAAAAAAATTCCGCATCCAAGTTTGTTCCGGTTATTACATGCAACTACCTCAGGGGAATCCCCTTGTGGGTAGACTGGTGTACGGCCGACTATCTGCCGCTCTGCTCGCTAGCTTGCGAGTGTTGCAGTCGTACGGGTACCAATCTAGGAGTCAGAAGCTTGAGACGCTTGGAACTAGTAGCTGCTACAGAACAGGCAATTTATTCAAGCGTCTAATCGACAAAGTCTCACAACAACATGCAATAATGGCGCTGTCATTGAGTCGATTGAAGTTCATGCGTGATCTAATACAAATATACGGACTTATTGTGATTGAAAGAAGCATAAGTCGGGAAGAAATGATAAGGTAATGATCGAAAATAGAGATGAGCTGATCCAACTGGTTACTGCACATGTATTTCGAGATATTTTGCATCAATACATGTATTGGAATTAAAGTTTGGATAAAAAAAATATTGCCCACGTGTCTGTTGACCACTATAAAATTGTAAAAAAAAATGTGCCCACCCGCATCTCTTCTCAGAAAAAGTGACCTGAGAACCAGGTAATTAATTTTGTGTGGCCTAACAGACATGCTGTAAAACGTTTGTTTACGATGTGTTTTCAGAAGTGTTTTTTTTATGTAAATAACATAAATGGGCACTTTGTAACTGAAGTAAGTGTTTCTCAAAGTAAATGTTTTCATAGACTGGATCTCTTTTCAATTTGTCGGTTTTGTCATGCTCATTATCTCGACTCTTCCTATGTCCCTATGGGGTGCCACAAGAGAAGTGGCAGAAGGGTCCACGTAGCTCCTTCGTAGTTTATTACAGAGGCGACTGAATAGAGAGTTTACAACGTTATTTGGTGCAACTGTAAAGGTGTGAAGGAAGATGTCCAAATATGACTTTACATGATATTATGTTAAGATCTTGTTTCTAATTTGTCGGGGCGTTTATTTCAGCCAAATTTTTTCAGTGGTAAATAAAAATACTTTACTTTTCAAAATTGGTTGACAAAAAAAAAATCACAAGCAAAAGTTGTTTTTGATGGGGCATTTTCAATGCAAAATTCTGCTGCATCAAAAATTAGATATTTTTCCAGAATTTTTATCCAAAAAAAGGTTTAATGTGTTGGATAAACATTAATTAAGACATTTTGAAAGTTTTACAGTAAAATATTAAGGTTAGTTTAAGTTATTTGAAATTTCTTAATTTTCTGCTGTCCCACCAACAAGGAATTCACATGGGAAAAGCCCCATCAAAAAGCATTTTGGCTGTAAAATACTTATTTCTCAACCGATTTTCAAATCTAAGGTATTTTCATTTACCACTAAAAATTCTAGTTCCAACGATATATAATTATGTAATACTAGAAATTGTTACTGTCCATGGGACAAAAACGTATGGCTCCCCATATCGCCCGAACAGGCATATTTGACGACTCTAGGTCCAACCATTCTCTATTGATCTGAGATCGTTTTGATATTATCCCTGTGACTGTATCTACTATCTGTATCAGTAAGGCCACATAAACAATGTGTGTGGTTCAGGTTACCCGACCGACCCTATTTTTTTTAAGGGGCCGACCCTAAAACATTTTATGCAAAAAATTAAAAAAAAAAATCAAAAAAAATTAAACAAAAAAATGAATAGGGGTCATCTACTGGTCATGACCAACCATCCTTCCAAGTTTGAGGACCCTAGGTCCAACCAATCTCTAGTTATTGATCGGACATCGTTTTGATAGTCAATGTCACCGCAACCTTGACCTTTGACCTAGTGACCCCCCAAAATCAATAGGGGTCATCTTATGGTCATGACCAACCATCCTTCCAAGTTTGAGGACCCTAGGTCCAACCATTCTCTAGTTATTGATCGGACATCGTTTTGATAGTCAATGTCACCGTGACCTTGACCTTTGACCTAGTGACCCCAAAATCAATAGGGGTCATCTACTGGTCATGACCAACCATCCTTCCAAGTTTGAGGACCCTAGGTCCAACCATTCTCTAGTTATTGATCGGA
>JAWPHD010020930.1:0-29898 GCA_037043455.1 Cyrtodaria siliqua | reverse complement strand
CCGTGATTTTTTTAAAAAATTAACAAGATTGCCGTTGTCGCTTAAAATATAGTAAATAAATTCACGTCAAACCACTTTTATCACATTACGTACTCTCTGGGAGTGGAATAACAACATTCTATATTTTCGATATACCACTAGTTATATAACTATGCAAATGAGCTAGTATGCACTGTCAAAATAATCGATAATGACTATCATCCAATTCCCACGTTTTAATATGTCGATTCTCGCGTGTTAAAGCGACAGGCAAAATGCAATAAAAGTCGATATTTGAGTTATATGATAAATAGAATCTAACATTTGTTCTCGTTTATTATTGAATTTATTAAACTCGTTTGCAAAAATGATATAATGCACGGCAAGAGCCTTGCATTATATCATTTTGCCAACTCGTTTAATAAATTCAATAATGAATGAGTACTCATGTAAGATCCTCTATATACAAAATACAGTCATTCTTTCTAACATGAAGGTGTGGTAATTTAGTTGAATTTAGTAGTTCATGTCGTTATTGTATCGCACCCTTCTTTACCTGTCCGTGTTGTGGTTAAAATGTTAATAATGTGTAGTATGTACATCTTATATGCAGGGATTATGCATTTTGTGTTGAAGATTGTTTGTGCAATATGTATAATGTAATTGTTTGTTTTTCAAATGAATCTTGTAAATCTGTATGAGTTACTGACCCTATAGTTAAGCAGGTTGGCTGGAAAAGGACGTAGTACTAAGATGTTTTTATTTTATAATGTTGATAAGCTTCTTTGGTATAATTGAGATGCAACATTATAAAAAAAGGGTAGGTCATCGCATTTGTTTTTGCAGTAGACTTTTTGAACAGGACACGTTTTCCTAACTACAAAATTTCACGGAAAATAGGTTGAAATACAGTCATTGAACATTTTCACTTTTTTTCTTCGTAACGTTAAACATACTGACAAACTACGATTAATTTTCAATTACATATAATAATTTATTATACATATCTTTCAAAACATACACCAACAACTGTAATCCTCATTCGTCTTTTTACTTTAAAAAGCAAATATATATGGACAGTATATGTGACAGTACCCCCACTCTTTTTCTAATTTAAAAGAAAAAAACTAAAGAAAAATTCTACTGCTCAACTTTTTTAAAACGTTTATATGACAAGGTCCTATGAACGTTTCTTTCGAAACAAGTAAAATTATGTATATATCACCTGGCTTCTAATGAATTTATATTAAACTATTTAAAATTACCCATATTTTGGAGTTATTTTGACATTGTCTCTGTGAAATACTATGCACTCATGTTGACAGAGATCGAGTATAAAAAATCTAAATCCACAATTTAAAAACAAAATTTAGTAAAATGATAAATTATACTCAGAGCTACCCATACACCATATTTTCCTGACAATAAAAACATGGTAACAAATGACGGAAAAATATGAAAACAATAATTTTGCCTATAATTTGTTCTGTTACCGTCGTAAAATCTACTCCATATCTACTCGAATGAAAAAGATGAAACAATTATGTTGTCAAATAAAACTATGATTTAAAAAATTTTTTTTTAGCCTTGAAAATGTCAAAACTTGCCGACCCAACGATCATATTGACAATATCGTTTTATTGTTGCTTGAAGTCTCTTCACAGAAAGGAAAAAGAAACGCGACACGGGAATTTCCGCTATATATTGTATGTACAATATGCTGCTGTTAATCGAATGGTACATGGCTACGTAAGATCTTTCCTTTCGGAAAAAATACTAAAACAACACGTAACACAGCAAATAGTATTCCTGCAGTGTTTCATTATTGACAGAGTACGCGTTTGGCTCAAGCATGTGAGCAAACTTAGGATGCAAAATTTTGCAAACTCTTTACGTTAACTGGCTCAATTTTTCAAAGAGAAACTTTAACATTTCTTGTTACAACGTGTACTGTGATTAAACAACATCACAGTTGTGTCCTTTCTCTAACTAACTGCAATTTATTTTTTTACAAAACATCGTGGGATTTCCTTGGAATATATATGGAATTAAGTGTGCAGTATATACAATATAAAGCTGAAATTACCGTGTCTCGTTTCTTTTTCCTTTCAGTATATGTTATAGTTCCATTGCTACACATGTACATCTTGGAAAATTCCATATATCGTCAATAACCAATGGGAGTAACATATTGCAGTTGAATGACTGTATGTACATAAACAATGTTGCAGTTAAATGACTACATGTACATAAAAAATAACAAATATTGCAGTTAAATGCTACATACGTAGATACAAAATAAAACATACAAAATGCATAAATAATATATTAGTTCAACAGTGATACATACACGAGTAAACTTGTTATGTGTCCAATCATTAAGAAATATATATATTTCATTTCGGTCACCAATTGTATGGTGGTCCGTTTATTCACCCCGTCATAGGTTTGTAAGGGTCGGGGTGGGCCATCCCTCTACAATCCTTACAAAACAATACATGTAATATGCATCAAGTTTATAGAAGCAAATGTACAATTGAATGTTGTTTAACGGCTCATCAACACAGTATAGGTTATTTAGAGCCGCCCCAGAGAGAGGGGAAGGATACATAGGAATCCGGGAACCTCTTATTATCGAATAGATTCCTATGGTTCTTTAACGTGCTCGGAGGATAGACCGATACACGGGACCGCCCGGTTTACGTCCCCATCCGACGGACGAGGCTAAGGGAAAGTGTCTTGCCCAAGACCACACCGACGGAACACAGTGGCACCACGGAGGATTGAACCCGGGGCCTCCGGTTACAATCCGCCGCGCTATCGACTGCGCCACGCCAGTGTACAAAATAGGCTATTTATAAAAGAGGAATGACCATTGCATATTATATTTAGAAACTGTATACATGGGGAGGTTTTCTTTTTCCTTACATTTATAAATGTAACATATTATAATTCTGATTTAAAGCTACAAAATGTGCCACACTGCAGTCCAAGGGTGTTTTAAAAACTGGATGCAGTAAAATCCGTCACTAGAATGATGCAAAAAAAATGTTTTTGAAGTTGTTAAATAGTTTATTAATAGTGATTATAAACATTTTATAAGAGAATACCGTTATCTGGGCTCTACCGGATTGCAGTGTGTCCCTTTAAACCTAGGGATCATGAATTGTGGTTTAACGGCGCACCAAAACAATAAAGGTTATATGGCGCCAAACAGGGATGAACATGCCAGGCTCATCCTCCTTTTACATCTAGATAAAATATGGAGTATGGGCCTAGAACCTTCTAACCTGCAGAACTGCAGAGTTGCTGCAAATTCTATTGTAGACACTCCATTTACGATGGAGTCACGTTTCCACATGTCATGAAGAAAACCTTGAATGAGCATGATAAAAAATGACAAAATGAACATGAAGTGGGGGTCCTACCTCTCTGCCTCTAGCGGGATTTGTAGTGGTTGTATTCTACCCCGGCAACCACACGGGGAAAAGGAGAAAGGCATTAATAAATGTAAAGATTTTTTTTTTAAAAACAGAAAATCCAGTGTACAATCTACAGTGTCAATACGTATATAATTGTTATACACAGATACTTTTGATGTTATAATATCAACAAATCAAATTAAGAAACATTGTTTTATAATTATGTACGTGTAAATGAGTTATTGTCACACAACATTATAATTATATGGTGCGTTAGTGCTTCCTCGCTGTGAAACCTTGAAGTTTCTGGGATTGGTCTATGCCTTCAGTATGAATGAACAAAGTGTCAATTTCACATGTTGATTCAATTACCACATTCATGATTAGTTTACTGATGGCTTCTTTTAGTTTATTTCAGTTAGTGTAAAGTGTAATTATACTTCCCATTAAATTGGTTTGACCTTTTGTTTTATGTAACATGCACTAGACGACACCTGTAAGTATCCGGTTTTAAATGTTAATAAAATATGTATGTTTTTTTTCCATCATAACTGGCTCAAATTGTGAACACGTTGATGACTGAATGTAATCATTTTTTGTCTTTATTATGTTAACATATAATTATATTGATGAATTTTCATACCATTTGTCTGTGAAAATTGTACATTCCATTTTAAATATATGAAATAAAACGTATCTGGGCATTTAAAGATATATATGGAATAAAACGTAATTGGGGTACTTCTAACTTATAGTGCCGTCTAGTGCTGGGAACTAGTAAACATGTACTGTTAATAAGATTATCGTTCATTGACCTGGGAGATACATTTATTAATATGTATTTATGTAATACAACATGAAATCAATACAAGTTTAAACAGCCAGCCTGCAGAGATTTACAAAGCACTATCATTTTAAACAAATTATGATCATTGAATGTTTTTCATTGTCATGTTCCTGGCAAAATTAACTATTTACTCTTGCAAAGCAGTATACGTAATCAATAGTTCATATCATACTCTGGTCAGACTGTTATACTGTCAGTTATATAACACATAGATACTGGTAAACAGTTTTGAACTTTTTAAAATAAATACTGAAAAGGGGATCCCTTGAAAGCATCCAACACAAACAAGAGATAAAAGTAGCAGACTCGGTTTTATTGAGTCGTGAAAGGTAATGTAAAGTGCAACACCTCTCACGCCTCCTAGCACCGGCTTAAGCGATCACTTTCAATAAATATGAATCCTTTAAAATACAGTTATATTAATGCCCTATTATTATAAATAATTATTATAATGTGTAGCGTATTAAATATTATGTACCTCTCTGTTGTGACATTGTTCATGTTTCAAATACAACTCAACTTATCCTCGTGCAAATGGTTAAGACAACATGTGTCATGTGTTTAACTCTTAGCCTGCTAAGGGCGACTACAACAGCCTTTGCATTCATTGTAAACCCAGGGTTTACACTGTCTGGCTGCTCATCAGTCATTTAACCAAAACACCCCTTTGTAACATAAATGGAATGGTCCAAATTCAAAGAAAGGACACTCCATTATACATTTATAGCGGGCTAAGGGTTAATTAAACTGTGTTATATTATGTTCTGATGACGAGATACCATATGTATAAGTCGAAATAAAATATCTGTTAAAGCAATAGTCGAGGTACAGAAGCGTGTTTAGCATGTTTTTCTTTCTTTTTGTCAGTGTGAAAATAAGTTAAATGAAACTATAGGAGCATTATTGGGTTCATTATATAACTAAGATAAAACTAAAATTCGTTTATATTTTTATTAAATCAATATTGACGGTAGTCCATATATTGTCTCCGAATTGTTGTTTTATATGCTTCATGAAACCTATATTGCATCTTGCGAAATAAATTTAAGTAAAACTTGATAATTAATTAAAAAGCTAAATGTAGATTATGTGTTCGGCAATCCCACATCAATGAGTATAATACAAAATAAAGTTACAACTTTCATATACATGTACTGTGCATTATAATAATAATAATAATAATAATAATAATAAATATCAGTTCTTGTATGAAAACTGTATACGGTAATTTACAAAAACTGTGGGTTTTTTTCAGATATTGATTAGAACATAGTAAAACCCGAATTCGAGTATGAAGTAATTTTGCATTGTAACTTACACTTAGAAAATAGTGCACGGAATATATCTTAATTGAATAATGATGTGATAACCATCTTTTTGTTTTTTGTTTTTAACGGTTTTTTTTGTAATTTGTGGAATGTATAACCATATTGGTTAAACACGAGTGTACAACTTGAAAGAAACATACAATATCACGGAATGCAGAGGTGTTTTTTTTTTAATTAGTTGAGATGAGTCTAAACTCTCTCTCTCTCTCTCTCTCTCCCTCTCTCTCTCTCTCTCTCTTATTTTAAAACTATCAAATGGTGTCGATTTTGATATAATTCATTATTATTCTTTATTTGGGGCTAAAGATACATATATAATATATAGATACATTATTAAGCATATATTATCAACATAATATCACATAAAATGCTTCACATATCACAATGTTTCATATATCACATATCTAAATATCATAACGTATTTGTAAGTCAAAGTTTATCTTCAATTCACTGACTTGTTGGAGAATATATCTGCATAGAAACATTTGAACTATACCGAAATATAAAAAATATAAATGTTTTGCCTAATTCTGTATAGGCTTAGGAGATTTAATGAATCTTGTTTTGGTTATTATACTGTAATTATTGTTATATAAAAATATAACATATTCCAGTTTTCAGCGAGTTTGTTCGAATTTGCAACTTTTAGCCCCCAGAAAGCGGTATTTTCTAGAATCCGAGCCTTTAGGACTTTCTTTCAGTTACTCAGTATTGTTCGGTGCATATGAACATGCTGAAACCATTTCTGTTGCAATTTGTTTAGGGTGGATCCCTTTTATCTCTAAATGACCTAGCTTAAATGCGACGACGGGCATTGCAGGTGCGCTATGCATCTTACACTTGGTAGCTTAGCTGTTGCATAGAGGGTTTATATTTTTTTAGAGAAAGTTATGTCAACATATAAATCATAAAATACATATATTGACATTTGTAAATTGTTAATGTGCATGCCATTTTATATTGCAGCATGTAGTACAAATGATGATACACAAACAAGATGGCCTTGAAATGTGTTCTATATCGTGTAAACAGGCTAGTTGTGCAGTTTCTATAGATATTCGGTTTAATTAAATTATATGTGTGAAAACGGGAACATTTTATTATTTGATACATGTAATATTAAAAGCAGTATGAGTGCAGCATTTTCGTTCTAAAGTTCGTACTAAAGAACCCCGATGGATGACGTTAATTGCCACGACATTTCAGAGGCACTGGATATCTGCATGGTCAGGCGTTGTTTACTTATTTGTTGTGAAATAATTTTCTCTAAAATGTATAATTCAAATACCTTGGATGTTACTTTTTAGGGAAAAGTATTTTATTATACTATAGTATTTATGTTTTACAGTGGACAGTCAACTGAACCGCGGATATAAATATTGTTTGACATTTTATTAAATACACTGGAGGTGATCTGGAAGCATTGTGGGTGTCATTCTACGAATACAACCATCATAATGAGTTTCCGATTCCTATTTAATGTGCACACGCACTCAACTAAGACCCAGTATCCGTACGATTTAATTATTGTTAATGAAATATATTAGTCTGGAAAACTTGAGGTTCGGTTAGTTTTGTTGTATAAATCATTAATAGTGATTCATATGAAGCGTTAAGTGCTCTTATGTTCTTGTTTTGTGATATATTCACACTTTTATTTGAGTTATATATACAAGTGTTAGCAATATAATCCTGGTATATATATTAATGTGATATATATTAATGTGATATATATATGGGTACAAAAACATGTATTTCCAGACTGTTCAAACATTCAGCTTTTGATAGGTATATACATTGATAGAGAGTTGTCAACTTGAAATATTCCTCGAATGGGGGCCATATACTCACCTGATCATACATAGTCCTTTGCAAATTCATTAATGTTACTTTAATAAACAACACAACTGAAACTTAGAAAGAAAAAAAATAGCCTTGTCCTTTACAGTTGTCGTACCATAGCGTGAAATCAGTCAGTTAATGACAGCCTCGCTTTGACTGAACCCGTGCAAGAATACATTTTAAGTATTTAGTAGTATCATCGGCTATGCTAAGGTCCCGTGCACTTAAAACATGGCAATGAGGTATAATTGAAAATATTGCTTTTATTTGAATAGCCATCTGATAATCATCAATGTGTTAGTCAACTGCTTTAAAGTAATACTATTTATGATGGTCTTCCTTTGTTTCTGTGTGAATGAGATTAGAAAATTGATTACAAACAAAATTGCAAAATAGCAATTAACTATGGGCTGTTTACAATTCAACCTGAATGTTGACTTGCCCATTACGTGGTACGCGTATTAACTTTCATACCCCATCCAACCCCTTCTCCAAGAATTGAAAACGGGGCTGGCTAGGGTATGAAATAAAACGTTAATGTTGGTTTAAAAAGTTTGCATATTGTAAAATTAAAACACTTCATAGGTAAATTTAAACAGGTTATCGCATTTTTTCAATAAAAAAATGTTTCTAAATGTGTTCATTGTCGAAATCCGTTATAAAATCCTGCTAATATAAGCTTTCCCATCGCTTAATGGAAATAAGGCGGTAACACGTAATGGGACAAATAAACACACATTGCTATTACCCGTACTTCAACCTGGGTGGTAATTCGTAAACACTGCATTGAATGTTTGATAAACAATTTAAAAAAATATATATATATGTATTTCTACATTAAAAAGTCAGATAAAAAATGAACGTAATATGTATATGATAACGTTATCACCTTAATTGAGAGAAAATCAATTCCGTTAGCATTTAGACATCGTACATTTTTACAAACGTTGCCTTCCTTTATAACATGCAGTCGATTAACTGAAAGCAAACTGTGACTAGAAATTTAATTTAAGACAGCTTAAATTAATAAAAAACATTTTACGAAACAGTATTAAGTAGTATTCCAGATGCGTAGTGTTAATTTCTACCGACATATGTAATTTCTTCTTTCTTTACGATATATGGCCTAAAATGTGCTAAAATCACGTAAAACACCATTCAAACAAACAGACAAACTTTATGATTGGGAAAAATTGCAACAAATAATGTATTAACAGATACCATATACATGTAAATCGCAATATAAGAAAGGTACATTGGAATTTTTTCAAACAATCATACACGTTTAAGCAGCTAACTAAATAATATGTTCAAGTCTCTGTAACGAGTGTTTGTATGTTATTAATGGAAATATTCCGGATAATTCGCTTGCTGTTCATTGTGAAGATTGCAACACCACTAAACTCACACATTGTCTTATAACTGGTGTTGTTGCCAACTATTCAGCATTGTGTTCAAGTAATTCTTCATTGACGCATGTTGTCGTTTGATTACGGAGTGCACTTCATGTAAATTGCATTGGAATAAAATCATAACTTATAAGCTCGTTCATCCTCACTATAATACAATTGTTCTGTACCGTATTAGATATTAGATTTTGATTCCTATATATATATAAAAAAAATCCATGTTATATCTCTTTTTTTTCTTTTTTTCATATTAATTCATAAATTAATGAACCTGTACTTATCTTGTTATGTGGTCAAATTATATTTGTAAATTGTATATATATATGATGAAAAACTATGTAATAGTCTAAGTCAATAAAATATCGTCTTCTTCTTCATAACCAGCAAAATGAAAATAAATATTAAACAATGAAGTACTTATTAAAATAATGTACTCACTTTTTTGTTTCGAGTAAGTAAACATTTAATCTTACTGCCATTTATAATAATTATACTTCTCGCATTTATATTTAACTTAAATTGATATGAGTATGATATCCGGAGCGTAGATTTTGTAAATAATCTACTTTTGTATATATCTTTAGTATATCACGTTAATTATATGAAACGTTTGGAAAGGTGACTTATACGTCCATTGGACCGGGTGTAATATCCAGGTTATATATATTTGAAAATTATGTTGATACTTGTACACGTGTCACAATAATAAACAATTTACTTACTTACTTATATCAGTTTATCCCTTTTTTAGTACACATTTCCAATAGTCCTGTTATGTGATTTAATCAAGGTTTCGAAATGACAATCCTTTGTTAGTGATATGGTTTAAAGGAAGGGCGGCGGTTTGGGAAAAATGAAATCCGCGGCAAATTGTTCGTATTTTTTGTAATATTATACAAACAACTTTGAGGTGCGAACGCATAAATTATAATTCGCCATCTGATTGCGGTTGAATGTACACATTTGCAAATAGTTAACTAATTCATGATATTTGGCTTTAAACATTTCTTTGTGAGTCTTTTTACGACCAGATTAAAGACTTAGCGCCATTTTGAGTACTGTTTATGATTGTATCGGATTAGTTTGGGAATCTTCAAAGTATCACAAAATAGCTTCCAGTGCAAAAATGCCTTTAATTTAAGACGCTCTTATTGTTCATAGTTTTTTGTATTAATGAGTATCAGTCTGGGTGGTTTTCCATGAGGATATACATGACTTCCACAAAATGAACCTTTTCAACTGCGCATAGGCGTATTACTCATCTTCGACTTAAATAAATATACGTCATTATCTCGTACGTGAGGTAACCGCACATCAAACATACCTCGGACAGAGACAGAAAAAAAAAGACAAATCCACAAACAGCATTACTTTTTGCATCAATACGCGACATGTGATTTTGCAATTTATATTTCGGAATAGAGACACAAAAAGTATATATATGCATGCATAATAGTGTCACTTACCTGCAGCAGGTGGGCCTTGGAGTAGATCAGCTAGGCAAATGTACCGAAGTAAGAGTAAGCACTTAGAAAAGAAGAGTTACGTTTTGTAGGACCTTCTAAATACATACATAGCTCCGGATAAAAGAACACATACCGACATTTAAAAAGTAGATTTCGGCAATATTTCATTGGCTTATTTGTATATTGAACGCATGCGCAGATGTTGTTATGCGCAAACCTGGCGAAAATATAGACCATCCGTGAGAAATATTGAATGATTGACACGATGTTGTTTATTTCACCGGAATTTCAAGGTCGTGCACGTTGAACAGACGGCATGACTTTATTTGGCAGAGATCTTTGTGAACAGGTTAAAAAAAAGCTAATACGCGTTCTTCATTAAATATTTCCTATTTTAAACAGCGATTCTTGCGTTTACCTGATGATTAATTGGTGACCTTGATATGAGTATACACGCACGTGAAATCAATATGCCCAGGCTGCATTTAGGACAAATCAGTTTTTCTAAAATGGTTTACACGCACGTGAAATCAATATGCCCAGGCTGCATTTAGTACCAACCTGTTCTTCTAAAATGGCCGCCTAAAAGCAGGTATATAATAGAGTCAAATAGTATGTACTTCTAATTTTGAGACGGTATTTCGACCGTTTATTGGTCGCAAATGCTGCTGAATGGCGACGCGATAGCGGATCCGTTAAACAAAAGTTAAAGCCATTAAACGGCCGCAATACCGTCTCACAAAGGTACAGACTAGTTAACGTAGAAGCAAGGCCGTTTTTAAAAATACATTTGTTTGCTTTTCCCGACCCAGGATTTTATAAGTGGGCAAGTAGGTACGTGATTTGTTTGTTTGTTGTCGAAGACAGTAAAAGTCTTAAGAAATGAAAGAAAAATATACTGAAGATAGTAAAAAAAAAATATGTTAAAGAACTGCTATAAAACGCTTTCGGTAGAAACATTTTTCAAAAATAAAGGGCCGACAACAGGGATACTGCCTTGAAACGGTCAGTGGCAGAAAGGCCGCTGGACGTTTAAACCTGCACCAAACCCTATTGTAATCGTAGTGTCCATCCCAGTTAAACATTACCGTAAACATACTGAAATCTCCCCCAAGGCTTTATCCTCCTACAACATATTCAGCATTAACAGGCAATAAACATTAAACACAAAGATAACCATGTTTTATGAATATAAATCCCAACATTCTAAATAAAAATTAAGCACTCAATGAGTTGGCAGAAGCCAGAGCAACATTGGTCTTGATCATCTTTGATGCTTGATTGTAAATACAAACGTCTTGACCGTTTGTGCAGAAACAAATTTGAAACCCGAACCACGTGACCGTAATTATTATATTTTTATTAAAGAATTTTTGACCATCCGCATTTAGTTCGTCGATATAACGATGAAGTTTTCCTCTTTGTTTATATAAAAATTTATTGTCTTTCTGCCTTTCTGTATATCTTGGATAGCAGGTGTTCCTGCTCAGCCAATCAGAAATCTTACCAGTGTATCGGCAAAAATCAAACTTTATTCTGGGGGACTGTTCTAGACGTTTGTCTGGAAAACAAGCAAGCGCCGCAGATGATCTAGTGTAGAGCAACATCGGCCCTTCGGTAGTCGTCAGCATTCTATGTCCAGTATTCGCGCAATCAAATAGGAATACATTGTGGCAAACTATAAATGGGTCAATCAATAAACACGCAGTGCATTGCAAGATGATAGGGTCATAAAAACAGATAAGAAAAATCGAACAGGAAAAGTAGCATTCAAGGACGACAGTCAACCACAAACACACACAGAAATAAAGAATAACTCTAATAAAGATCAATAAAAGGCAAGATAAGACATCACAAACACACAGGGTTGACAATAGGACTACCGCCTTGGAACGGTCGTGGCAAAAAAGGCCGCTGGGGGTTTCAACCAGGTTCTAGGGTGCACCAATTCAATTCAATTCAATATTTTTATTAGGCATAGCATAATTACATGTTTATTGCCTTGCACCAAACCTCACACTTACCCTACTGTCATCCGAATAATACGGAACAGTGTAAATAAAGAAATCCCCGCTATGAATTATTCTCTAACCAACAAGGCAGCAATAATAGGCAATATAAGTAAAACACAAAGATGCTTGAGTATATATCAATACAAAAAACAATAGCCAAAAAAGTCTCAAAGAATGTACTCAATGACTTGGCAGAAGCCAGAGCAACAAGAGAATAAATCATTGAGGGTGCGACAAGACAAGATTGCAGACAAACATCAAACGTCAACAATAAGGTCAAACTACATTCAAAATATATTCAAAAGTAACGTGACATGTATCTTTCACATAACTCGTTCATAAACAACAATTACTCTGATAAATACACAAGCAAATGTAGAAGCATCGTATATGAGACTCCACACAAATAATGGACTGACAACAGGGATACCGCCTTGAAACAGTCATTGGCTAAAAGGCCGCTGGACGTTTAAACCCGGTTATAGAGTGCACCAAAGCTTTTTTTACCGTTGTGTCCATCCCAGTTAAACAGGACCGTATGCATACTGAAATTGTCCCCAAGCCTTTATCCTCTAACAGCATGAATAGGTAATATAAGTTAACACAAAGATAACCGTGTTTTATGAATATAAAACCCAACATTCTAGAAAGCCAAAAAGTAAGCACTCGGTGAGATGGTCAGATGATCCAGAGCAACATCAGAATAAATCGTTGGGACCCTTCTGTAGTCGTCATCATCATTACGTGGTCCGAGTATTAACTTTCATACTCCATCCAACCCCTTCTCCAAGACGGGGTTGGCTGGGTATACAAATAAAAGCTGTATTCGGCTAAAAAAAATTGGATCTTGCGAAATTAAAACATTTAATATGTCATTTTAAACAGCTTTTCGCATTTTTTCAGTAAAACATGTTTTAAACGTTTTATTGTCGAAATATCCGTTATAAAATCCTGCTAGTATCCGTTATAAAATCCTGCTAGTATATTTATTTACATATATAGTTTTTATTAATACCATATCATCCCTTATTTTGTAATAGCTTTATCTTTATATATTTACATTAATTTTTAATTACTACTTAATTTCTTCATCTTTCGTCGGTTTTTCGCACAATATGACCTATCTATGTGTCGACGTGCCGTAAAACACCATTCATTCATTCATTCCTGCTAGTATAAGCTCTCCCATCGATTAATGGAATTAAGGCGGGAACACGTATTGATACAATCTGTCAGGTATTCGCAAAATCTGTCGGGTATCCACAATCTTTCAGGTATTCGATAACAAAATCAAATAGGAATACATAGTGGGTCAATCAATAAACATGCAGAACGTTGCAAGATGATAATTTTGACACATTTGCTAACAAGTTTGATAAAGTTTGTATGAAAGTGACCATGAATGCGGATCTTGTGAATCAATAGTCCGTGTTGCGGATGCGTTCTTAAATTACTTTTAAAAAAAGTAGATCAGGGTTACGATAATAAACCTTTTAAATGGTAACGGTAGCCCTGGCGGAACAGCTTTTAAGTTACACAAAGGTTACGAATGTTTATGTCCTCATCTTGGAAACAAGTTTTTGAGAAACGAATAAGTTCAGAAACATATAACCCAAAAGAGGTTTCTCGTGGATCATTCCTTGATCCCATCGTTTAAACTGCATCTGCAGCATGCTTCATAAGAATTAGATGGTTAGATCTAGCTAGTAACTTAGAATTTCGGCTGTGTCTTGCCGAGTGTAAGAATATAAGAATCGTTCATGGGTATCCGCTTCAGATAGGGAAATTCCAACACGAGGTATAATTGTTTTCATCGGAACCGAGGCTCTCCCTAACTGAACCGGATACCCATGATTGATACTTTTACTTGCATATCATTTATATTCTGCGCTTTCACGTTGCCAACTTCAGACGTTTATACAATGACCTCATTCAACTGCTATTGTTGATATAAGCGCCTGACTTTTATCTTCTCCTCATGTGTAAGATTAGACTTTCCATCACCCATGGCCATGTAAACCACGGATAACCTTATCCGGTAATACAAGTGATAACTGCCAACCTCTGGCGAGTATTAATCGCTTTCGACACAAGCCAAAATACAACTAAAAAATCTATGTTACTAAACATGAAATTGTTTATTATGCAAACTGTTTTAAATAACATAATTTACCTGAAAAGTTATGGAAACGTCTGTCGTGGTCAAAATACAAATGGAGAATCTTTTGTTAATAATTTAAAGATGTTAACTGTTTTACTGATTATTTTAGTAATTGACTGAATTAGTATAGTTTTAAACTGGAAATTTAGGTAACTAGTCTCTTTGTCAATTTGGTATACTTTTGATCTAATTTAGCTACTTTATAGGTAAATGAGCAGTTTTGAAAACAAACCACACAATTCACTTTAAGATCATTTTATTTAAATTGTCATTAACCTTATGATGCCATTGACATTAATGTCAAGACCACATGGGCATCTAGCAAAACGCGAGACCCACATATTATGTATGCTAAGTTTAAAGACTCTATTTTTCAAATTATTATTTCTTTTTAAACGTTATATCCGGGAAACTTAATATTCATATAGTAGGCAACTGACCACTGGGAGCTCAACTTGTCAAGTGAAAACGTGTGGATTCGTAAGTATGGCTGGAGGTATACTGTACTGGTTCTACCCAGGGAAAACGGGATGGTCTGCCTCTACCACAACAAAAAATCAACCTTAATAATTATATGACCTAACATGTGCTAACATTACGTAAAACACCATGCAAACAAGCAAACAAACAAACATATTAATTATGTTTAATATACAACATGTACAAACATATACATACGAATGTAAACTATTTAAGTATTTGCTGCCGATTGGTAGCATTTAATTTGAAGTTAAACATTGTTCACAAAATGTTGATGTTTTACTGTTCTCTCTATGGGTCATCCTGCAACATCCCAAGGTTTATCGCCCACATACAACATGTATTATAAGAATCTTTCATGGCTATCCGGTGAAGATAGGGAATTCCAACCCGAGGTAAAAGTGATTTTATCGGAACCGAGGCTCTGCCGAGGTTCCGATTAAAACACTTATACCGAGGGTTGGAATTCCATATCTAAACCGAATACCCATGATAGATTCTTTTTCTTGCATATCAGAGCCATGGTGTGCGTTGACGCCGCCAGCTACTAACGTTTTGCATGTTTTCCTGCATACCGGATGTTGGCGCGCGTGAATTTTATCTCGACCCTAGTGTGAGATGGCAATATTTAGCACCGGTAAAACGACGGATATACTTGTTCGGTATGCAAGAATAGATCGTCCACAGAAGCATTGTATTGTGTATTGGATCGTCCACAGAAGCCTTTATTGTGTATTAGATCCTCTGGAGAACCATGTATTGTGTATTCCACAGAAGCCCTTATTGTGTATTAGATCCTCCAAAGTAGCCCTTATTGTGTATTAGTTCCTCCACAGAAGCCCTTATTATTGTGTATTAGATCCTCCACAGAAGCCCTTATTGTCTATAAGATCTTCCACTGAAGCCCTTATTGTCTATTAGATGGTCCACATAAGCCCTGTATTGTGTATTAGATTTTCTACATAAGCCCTGTATTGTGTATTAGATCCTCTACAGAAGCCCTGTATTGTGTATTAGATCCTCCACAGAAGCCCTTATTGTCTATTAGATCGTCAACAGAAGCCCTTATTGTTTATTAGATCCTCTACAGAAGCCCTGTATTGTGTATTAGATCCTCTACAGAAGCCCTGTATTGTGTATTAGATCCTCTACAGAAGCCCTGTATTGTGTATTAGATCATCTACACCTGTATTGTGTATTAGATCCTCTACAGAAGCCCTGTATTGTGTATTAGATCATCTACACCTGTATTGTGTATTAGATCCTCTACAGAAGCCCTGTATTGTGTATTAGGTCCTCTACAGAAGCCCTGTATTGTGTATTAGATCATTAACAGAAGCCCTTATTGTGTATTAGATCGTCTACAGAAGCCCTTATTGTGTATTAGATCGTCCACAGAAGTCCTTATTGTGTATTAGATCGTCTACAGAAGCCCTTATTGTGGATTAGATCCTCTACACCTGTATTGTGTATTAGATTCTCTACAGAAGCCCTGTATTGTGTATTATAACGTCCACAAAAGCCCTGTATTGTGTATTATATTCTCTACAGAAGCCCTGTATTGTGTATTAGATCGTCCACAGAAGCACTTATTGTGTATTAGATCCTCTACACCTGTATTGTGTATTAGATTATCTTCAGAAGCCCTGTATTGTGTATTATATCGTCCACAGAAGCCCTGTATTGTGTATTAGATTCTCTACAGAAGCCCTGTATTGCGTATTAGATCCTCCACAGAAGCCCTCATTGTGTATTAGATTCTCTACAGAAGCCCTGTATTGTGTATTAGATCGTCCACAGAAGCCCTTATTGTGTATTAGATCCTCTACACCTGTATTGTGTATTAGATCTTCCACAGAAGCCCTGTATTGTGTATTAGATCATCTACACCTGTATTGTGTATTAGATCCTCTACAGAAGCCCTGTATTATGTATTATATCGTCCACAGAAGCCCTGTATTGTGTATTAGATCCTCTACAGAAGCCCTGTATTGTGTAATAGATCGTCCACAAAAGCCCTTATTGTGTATTAGACACTCTACACCTCTATTGTGTATTAGATTATCTACAGAAGCCCTGTATTGTGTATTATATCGTCCATAGAATCCCTGTATTGTGTATTAGATTCTCTACAGAAGCCCTGTATTGTGTATTAGATTCTCTACAGAAGCCCTGTATTGTGTATTAGATTATCTACAGAAGCCCTGTATTGTGTATTGTATCGTCCACAGAAGCCCTGTATTGTATATTAAATCCTCCACAGAAGCCTTGTATTGTGTATTAGATTCTCTACAGAAGCCCTGTATTGTGTATTAGATCCTCCACAGAAGCCCTTATTGTGTATTAGATTATCTACAGAAGACCTGTATTGTGTATTATATCGTCCACAGAAGCCCTGTATTGTATATTAGATCCTCCACAGAAGCCCTGTATTGTGTATTAGATCCTCTACAGAAGCCCTGTATTGTGTATTGGATCGTCCACAGAAGCCCTGTATTGTGTATAAAATTCTCTACAGAAGCCCTGTATTGTGTATTAGATCCTCCACAGAAGCCCTTATTGTCTATTAGATCGTCCACAGAAGCCCTGTATTGTGTATTAGATCCTCTACAGAAGCCCTGTATTGTGTATTAGATCATCTACAGAAGCCCTGTATTGTGTATTGGATCGTCAACAGAAGCCCTGTTTTGTGTATTAGATTCTCTACAGAAGCCCTGTATTGTGTATTAGATCCTCCACAGAAACCCTTATTGTCTATTAGATCGTCCACAGAAGCCCTTATTGTTTATTAGATCCTCTACAGAAGCCCTGTATTGTGTATTAGGTCCTTTACAGAAGCCCTTTTTGTGTATTAGATCGTCTACAGAAGCCCTTATTGTGGATTAGATCCTCTACACCTGTATTGTGTATTATATTCTCTACAGAAGCCCTGTATTGTGTATTATATCGTCCACAAAAGCCCTGTATTGTGTATTATATTCTCTACAGAAGCCCTGTATTGTGTATTAGATCCTCCACAGAAGCCCTGTATTGTGTATTAGAACCTCTACAGAAGCCCTGTATTGTGTATTATATCGTCCACAGAAGCCCTGTATTGTGTATTAGATCCTCCACAGAAACCCTTATTGTCTATTAGATCGTCCACAGAAGCCCTTATTGTTTATTAGATCCTCTACAGAAGCCCTGTATTGTGTATTAGGTCCTTTACAGAAGCCCTTATTGTGTATTAGATCGTCTACAGAAGCCCTTATTGTGGATTAGATCCTCTACACCTGTATTGTGTATTAGATTCTCTACAGAAGCCCTGTATTGTGTATTATATCGTCCATAAAAGCCCTGTATTGTGTATTATATTCTCTACAGAAGCCCTGTATTGTGTATTAGATCCTCCAAAGAAGCCCTGTATTGTGTATTAGAACCTCTACAGAAGCCCTGTATTGTGTATTATATCGTCCACAGAAGCCCTGTATTGTGTATTATATCGTCCACAGAAGCCCTGTATTGTGTATTAGATCCTCCACACAAGTTCTGTATTGTGTATTAGATCCTCCACAGAAGGCCTGTATTGTGTATTAGATCTACAGAAGCCCTGTATTGTGTATTAGATCCTCCACAGAAGCCCTGTACTGTGTATTAGATCCACAGAAGCCCTGTATTGTGTATTATATCGTCCACAGAAGCCCTGTATTGTGTATTAGATTCTCTACAGAAGCCCTGTATTGTGTATTAGATCGTCCACAGAAGGCCTGTAATGTGTATTCGATCCTCTACAGAAGTCCTTCTTATGTGTATTAGATCATCTGCAGAAGCCTTGTATTGTGTATTAGATCCTCCACAGAAGCCATGTATTGTGTATTAGATTGTCTACGCCTGTATTGTGTATTAGATCCTCCACAGAAACCCTGTATTGTGTATTAGATCCTCTACAGAAGCCCTGTAATGTGTATTCGATCCTCTACAGAAGTCCTTGTATTGTTTATTAGATCCTCTGCAGAAGCCTTGTATAGTGTATTAGATCCTCCACAGAAGCCATGTATTGTGTATTAGATTGTCTACGCCTGTATTGTGTATTAGATCCTCCACAGAAACCCTGTATTGTGTATGAGATCCTCTACAGAAGCCTTGTATTGTGTATTAGATCGTCTACAGAAGCCCTGTATTGTGTGTTAGATCCTCCACAGAAGCCCTGTATTGTGTATATTAGATCGTCTACAGAAGCCCTGTATTGTCTATTAGATCCTCTACAGAAGCTATGTATTGTGTATTAGTTCCTCTACAGAAGCCCTGTATTGTGTATTAGATCCTCTACAGAAGCTCTGTATTGTGTATTAGAACCTCTACACCTGTATTGTGTATTATATCCTCTACAGAAGCCCTGTATTGTGAATTAGATCCTCCACAGAAGCCCTGTATTGTGTATTATATCCTCTACAGAGGCTCTGTATTGTGTATTAGATCCTCTACACCTGTATTGTGTATTATATCCTCTACAGAATCCCTGTATTGTGCATTAGATCGTTCCACAGAAGCCCTTATTGTGTATCACATCCTCTACAGAAGCCCTGTATTGTGTATTATATCCTGTACAGAAGCCCTGTATTGTGTGTGTATTAGATCCTCTACAGAAGCCCTGTATCGTGTATTAGATCCTCTGCAGAAGCCTTGTTTTGTGTAGTACATCCTCTACAGAAGTCCTGTATTGTGTTTTAGATACTCAACAGAATCCCTTATTGTGTATAAGATCGTCTACAGAAGCCCTTATAGTGTATTAGATCCTCTACAAAAGCCCTGTATTGTGTATTAGATCCTCCACAGAAGCCCTTATTGTGCATTGGATCGTCCACAGAAGCCCATATTGTGTATAAGTTCCCCTACAGCCCTGAATTGTGTATTACATTCTCTACAGAAGCACTGTATTGTGTTTTAGATCGTCCACAGAAGCCCTTATTGTGTATTAGATCATCTACAGAAGCCCTGAATTGTGTATTAGATTCACTACAGAAGCCCTGTATTGTGTTTTAGGTCGTCCAAAGAAGACCTTATTGTGTATAAGTTCCTCTACAGAAGCCCTGTATTGTGTATAAGATCGTCCACAGAAGCCCTGTATTGTGTATTAGATTATATACAGAAGCCCTGAATTGTGAATAAGATCGTCTACAGAAGCCCTGTACTGTGTATTAGATCCTCCACGGAAACCCTGTATTGTATATTAGATCCTCCACAGAAGCCCTGTATTGTGCATAAGATCCTCTACAGAAGCCGTGTATTGTGTATTAGATCATCTACAGAAGTTCTGTATTGTTTATTAGATCCTCTACAGAAGCCCTGTATTGTGTATTAGATCGTCTACACCTGTATTGTGTATTAGATCCTCTACAGAAGCCCTGTATTGTGTATTAGATCTTCTAAACATGTATTGTGTATTAGTTCCTCTACAGAAGCCCTTTATTGTATATTAGATCATCTACACCTGTTTTGTGTATTAGATCGTCCACAGAAGCCCTTATTGGATATTAGATCCTCTACAGAAGCCCTGTATTGTGTATTAGATCGTCCACAGAAGCCCTGTATTGTGTATTAGATCCTCTACAGAAGCCCTGTATTGTGTATAAAATCATCTACAGAAGCCCTGTATTGTGTATTAGATCCTTACAGAAACCCTGTATTGTGTATTAGATCGTCTACAGAAGCCTTGTATTGTGTATTAGATCTTCTAAACTTGTATTGTGTATTAGATCCTCTACAGAGGCAATTATTGTGTATTAGATCATCTACAGCTGTATTGTGTATTATATCGTCCACAGAAACCCTGTATTGTGTATTTGATCGTCTACAGAAGCCCTGTATTGTGTATTAGATCGTCCACAGAAGCCCTGTTTTGTGTATTGGATCCTCTACAGAAGCCGTGTATTGTGTATTGGATCATCTACAGATGTTCTGTATTGTTTATTAGATCCTCTATAGAAGCCCTGTATTGTGTATTAGATCGTCTACACCTGTATTGTGTATTAGATCCTCTACAGAAGCCCTGTATTGTGTATTAGATCGTCCACAGAAGCACTGTATTGTGTATTAGATCTTCTAAACTTTTATTGTGTATTAGATCCTCTACAGAAGCCCTGTATTGTGTATTAGATCTTCTAAACTTTTATTGTGTATTAGATCCTCTACAGAATCCCTTTATTGTGTATTAGATAATCTACACCTGTATTGTGTATTAGATCCTCTACAGAAGCCATGTATTGTGTATTAGATCGTCTACACATGTATTTTGTATTATATCCTTTACAGAAGCCCTTTATTGTGTATGAGATCGACTTCAGAAGCCCTGTATTGTGTATTAGATCCTCTACAGAAGCCCTGCATTGTGTATAAGATCGTCTACACCTGTATTGTGTATTAGATCCTCTACAGAAGCCCGGTATTGTGTATTAGATCCTCTACAGAAGCCCTGTATTGTGTATTAGATCCTCTACACCTGTATTGTGTATTAGATCCTGCACAGAAGCCCTGTATTGCGATTAGATCCTCCACAGAAGCCCTGTATTGTGTATTAGATTGTCTACGCCTGTAATGTGTATTATATTAGATCCTCTACAGAAGCCCTGTATTATGTATTAGATCCTCTACAGAAGCCTTGTATTGTGTATTAGATCGTCCACAGAAGCCCTGTATAGTGTGTTAGATCCTCCACAGAAGCCCTGTATTGTGTATTAGATTGTCTACGCCTGTATTGTGTATTAGACCCTCTACAGAAGCCCTGTATTATGTATTAGATCCTCTACAGAAGCCCTGTATTGTGTATTAGATCGTCTACAGAAGCCTTGTATTGTGTATTAGATCCTCTACAGAAGCCCTGTATTGTGTATTAGATCCTCCACAGAAGCCCTGTATTGTGTATTAGATCGTCTACAGAAGCCCTGTATTGTGAATTAGATCCTCCACAGAAGCCCTGTATTGTGTATTAGATTGTCCTACGCCTGTATTGTGTATTAGACACTCTACAGAAGCCCTGTATTATGTATTAGATCGTCTACAGAAGCCCTGTATTGTGTATTAGATCCTCTACAGAAGCCCTGTATTGTGTATAAAATCATCTACAGAAGCCCTGTATTGTGTATTAGATCCTTAACAGAAACCCTGTATTGTGTATTAGATCGTCTACAGAAGCCTTGTATTGTGTATTAAATCTTCTAAACTTGTATTGTGTATTAGATCCTCTACAGAGGCAATTATTGTGTATTAGATCATCTACACCTGTATTGTGTAGTTAGATCGTCCACAGAAGCCCTGTATTGTGTATTTGATCGTCTACAGAAGCCCTGTATTGTGTATTAGATCGTCCACAGAAAGCCGATGTATTGTGTATTAGATCCTCTACAGAAGCCGTGTATTGTGTATTGGATCATCTACAGATGTTCTGTATTGTTTATTAGATCCTCTATAGAAGCCCTGTATTGTGTATTAGATCGTCTACACCTGTATTGTGTATTATATCCTCTACAGAAGCCCTGTATTGTGTGATTAGATCGTCCACAGAAGCCCTGTATTGTGTATTAGATCTTCTAAACTTTTATTGTGTATTAGATCCTCTACAGAAGCCCTGTATTGTGTATTAGATCTTCTAAACTTTTATTGTGTATTAGATCCTCTACAGAATCCCTTTATTGTGTATTAGATAATCTACACCTGTATTGTGTATTAGATCCTCTACAGAAGCCATGTATTGTGTATTAGATCGTCTACACATGTATTGTGTATTAGATCCTCTACAGAAGCCCGGTATTGTGTATTAGATCCTCTACAGAAGCCCTGTATTGTGTATTAGATCCTCTACACCTGTATTGTGTATTAGATCCTGCACAGAAGCCCTGTATTGCGATTAGATCCTCCACAGAAGCCCTGTATTGTGTATTAGATTGTCTACGCCTGTAATGTGTATTAGATCCTCTACAGAAGCCCTGTATTATGTATTAGATCCTCTACAGAAGCCTTGTATTGTGTATTAGATCGTCCACAGAAGCCCTGTATAGTGTGTTAGATCCTCCACAGAAGCCCTGTATTGTGTATTAGATTGTCTACGCCTGTATTGTGTATTAGACCTCTACAGAAGCCCCTGTATTATGTATTAGATCCTCTACAGAAGCCCTGTATTGTGTATTAGATCGTCTACAGAAGCCTTGTATTGTGTATTAGATCCTCTACAGAAGCCCTGTATTGTGTATTAGATCCTCCACAGAAGCCCTGTATTGTGTATTAGATCGTCTACAGAAGCCCTGTATTGTGAATTAGATCCTCCACAGAAGCCCTGTATTGTGTATTAGATTGTCTACGCCTGTATTGTGTATTAGACACTCTACAGAAGCCCTGTATTATGTATTAGATCGTCTACAGAAGCCCTGTATTGTGTATTAGATCCTCTACAGAAGCCCTGTATTGTGTATAAAATCATCTACAGAAGCCCTGTATTGTGTATTAGATCCTTACAGAAACCCTGTATTGTGTATTAGATCGTCTACAGAAGCCTTGTATTGTGTATTAAATCTTCTAAACTTGTATTGTGTATTAGATCCTCTACAGAGGCAATTATTGTGTATTAGATCATCTACACCTGTATTGTGTATTAGATCGTCCACAGAAGCCCTGTATTGTGTATTTGATCGTCTACAGAAGCCCTGTATTGTGTATTAGATCCTCTACACCTGTATTGTGTATTAGATCCTGCACAGAAGCCCTGTATTGTGTATTAGATCCTCTACACCTGTATTGTGTATTAGATCCTGCACAGAAGCCCTGTATTGTGTATTAGACCCTCCACAGAAGCCCTGTATTGTGTATTAGATTGTCTACGCCTGTAATGTGTATTAGATCCTCTACAGAAGCCCTGTATTATGTATTAGATCCTCTACAGAAGCCTTGTATTGTGTATTAGATCGTCCACAGAAGCCCTGTATAATGTGTTAGATCCTCCACAGAAGCCCTGTATTGTGTATTAGATTGTCTACGCCTGTATTGTGTATTAGACCCTCTACAGAAGCCCTGTATTATGTATTAGATCCTCTACAGAAGCCCTGTATTGTGTATTAGATCGTCTACAGAAGCCTTGTATTGTGTATTAGATCCTCTACAGAAGCCCTGTATTGTGTATTAGATCCTCCACAGAAGCCCTGTATTGTGTATTAGATCGTCTACAGAAGCCCTGTATTGTGAATTAGATCCTCCACAGAAGCCCTGTATTGTGTATCAGATTGTCTACGCCTGTATTGTGTATTAGACACTCTACAGAAGCCCTGTATTATGTATTAGATCGTCTACAGAAGCCCTGTATTGTGTATTAGATCCTCTACAGAAGCCCTGTATTGTGTATAAAATCATCTACAGAAGCCCTGTATTGTGTATTAGATCCTTACAGAAACCCTGTATTGTGTATTAGATCGTCTACAGAAGCCTTGTATTGTGTATTAAATCTTCTAAACTTGTATTGTGTATTAGATCCTCTACAGAGGCAATTATTGTGTATTAGATCATCTACACCTGTATTGTGTATTAGATCGTCCACAGAAGCCCTGTATTGTGTACCTGATCGTCTACAGAAGCCCTGTATTGTGTATTAGATCGTCCACAGAAGCCCTGTATTGTGTATTAGATCCTCTACAGAAGCCGTGTATTGTGTATTGGATCATCTACAGATGTTCTGTATTGTTTATTAGATCCTCTATAGAAGCCCTGTATTGTGTATTAGATCGTCTACACCTGTATTGTGTATTATATCCTCTACAGAAGCCCTGTATTGTGTATTAGATCGTCCACAGAAGCCCTGTATTGTGTATTAGATCTTCTAAACTTTTATTGTGTATTAGATCCTCTACAGAAGCCCTGTATTGTGTATTAGATCTTCTAAACTTTTTTTGTGTATTAGATCCTCTACAGAATCCCTTTATTGTGTATTAGATAATCTACACCTGTATTGTGTATTAGATCCTCTACAGAAGCCATGTGTTGTGTATTAGATCGTCTACACCTGTATTTTGTATTATATCCTTTACAGAAGCCCTGTATTGTGTATTTAATCGACTACAGAAACACTGTATTGTGTATTAGATCCTCTACAGAAGCCCTGCATTGTGTATAAGATCGTCTACACCTGTATTGTGTATTAGATCCTCTACAGAAGCCCGGTATTGTGTATTAGATCCTCTACAGAAGCCCTGTATTGTGTATTAGATCCTCTACACCTGTATTGTGTATTAGATCCTCCACAGAAGCCCTGTATTGTGTATTAGATCCTCCACAGAAGCCCTGTATTGTGTATTAGATTGTCTAAGCCTGTAATGTGTATTAAATCCTCTACAGAAGCCCTGTATTATGTATTAGATCCTCTACAGAAGCCTTGTATTGTGTATTAGATCGTCCACAGAAGCCCTGTATTGTGTATTAGATCGTCCACAGAAGCCCTGTATTGTGTATTAGATCCTCAACAGAAGCCCTGTATTGTGTATTAGATCGTCTACAGAAGCCCTGTATTGTGTATTAGATCCTCCACAGAAGCCCTGTATTGTGTATTAGATTGTCTACGCCTGTATTGTGTATTAGACCCTCTACAGAAGCCCTGTATTATGTATTAGATCGTCTACAGAAGCCCTGTATTGTGTATTAGATCCTCTACAGAAGCCCTGTATTGTGTATTAGATCGTCTACAGAAGCCTTGTATTATGTATAAGATCGTCCACAGAAGCCCTGTATTGTGTATTAGATCCTCCACAGAAGCCGTGTATTGTGTATTAGACCCTCTACAGAAGCCCTGTATTATGTATAGGATCCTCTACAGAAGCCCTGTATTGTGTATTAGATCGTCTACAGAAGCCTTGTATTGTGTATTAGATCGTCCACAGAAGCCCTGTATTGTGTATTAGATCCTCTATAGAAGCCCTGTATTGTGTATTAGATCTTCCACAGAAGCCCTGTATTGTGTATTAGATCCTCCACAGAAGCCCTGTATTGTGTATTAGATCCTGCAAAGAAGCCCTGTATTGTATATTAGATCCTCTACAGAAGCCCTGTATTGTGTATTAGATCGTCTACACCTGTATTGTGTATTAGATCCTCAACAGAAGCCCTGTATTGTGTATTAGATCCTCCACAGAAGCCCTGTATTGTGTATTAGATCCTCTACAGAAGCCCTGTATTGTGTATTAGATCCTCCACAGAAGCCCTGTATTGTGTATTAGATCCTCCACAGAAGCCCTGTATTGTGTATTAGATCGGCTATGCCTGTATTGTGTATTAGACCCTCTACAGAAGCCCTGTATTGTGTATTAGATCGTCTACAGAAGCCCTGTATTGTGTATTAGATCCTCTAAACCTGTATTGTGTATTATATCCTCTACAGAAGCCCTGTATTGTGTATTAGATCCTCTACAGAAGCCCTGTAATGTGTATTAGATCCTCTACAGAAGCCCTGTATTGTGTATTAGATCATCTACAGAAGCCCTGTATTGTGTATTAGATCCTCTACAGAACCCTGTATTGTGTATTAGATCCTCTACAGAAGCCCTGTATTGTGTATTAGATCCTCTACAGAAGCCCTGTATTGTGTATTAGATCATCTACAGAAGCCCTGTATTGTGTATTAGATCCTCTACAGAAGCCCTGTATTGTTTATTAGATCATCTACAGAAGCCCTGTATTGTGTATTAGATCCTCTACAGAAGCCCTGTATTGTTTATTAGATCATCTACAGAAGCCCTGTATTGTGTATTAGATCCTCTACAGAAGCCCTGTATTGTGTATTAGATCATCTACAGAAGCCCCGTATTGTGTATTAGATCCTCTACAGAAGCCCCGTATTGTGTATTAGATCATCTACAGAAGCCCTGTATTGTGTATTATATCCTCTACAGAAGCCCCGTATTGTGTATTAGATCCTCTACAGAAGCCCTGTATTGTTTATTAGATCCTCTACAGAAGCCTTGTATTGTGTATTAGATCCTCTACAGAAGCCCTGTATTGTGTATTAGATCATCTACAGAAGCCCTGTATTGTGTATTAGATCCTCTACAGAAGCCCTGTATTGTGTATTAGATCATCTACAGAAGCCCTGTATTGTGTATTAGATCATCTACAGAAGCCCTGTATTGTTTATTAGATCCTCTACAGAAGCCCTGTATTGTGTATTAGATCATCTACAGAAGCCCTGTATTGTGTATTAGATCGTCTACAGAAGCCCTGTATTGTGTATTAGATCCTCTACAGAAGCCTTGTA
This sequence comes from Cyrtodaria siliqua, assembly GCA_037043455.1. Classification (NCBI taxonomy): domain Eukaryota; kingdom Metazoa; phylum Mollusca; class Bivalvia; order Adapedonta; family Hiatellidae; genus Cyrtodaria; species Cyrtodaria siliqua. Next base: position 2,690 of record JAWPHD010020930.1, on the reverse strand, counting down.
TTGTGTATTAGATCCTCTACAGAAGCCCTGTATTGTGTATTAGATCATCTACACCTGTATTGTGTATTAGATCCTCTTACAGAAGCCCTGTATTGTGTATTAGATCCTCTACATAAGCCCTGTATTGTGTATTAGATCATCTACGCCTGTATTGTGTATAGATCCTCTACAGAAGCCCTGTATTGTGTATTAGATCCTCTACAGAAGGCCTGTATTGTGTATTAGATCATCTACACCTGTATTGTGTATTAGACCCTCTACAGAAGCCGTGTATTGTGTATTAGATCATCTACAGAAGCCCTGTATTGTGTGTTAATCATCTACACCTGTATTGTGTATTAGATCGTCTACAGAAGCCCTGTATTGTGTATTAGATCATCTACACCTGTATTGTGTATTAGCTCCTCTACAGAAGCCCTGTATTGTGTATTAGATCATCTACACCTGTATTGTGTATTAGATTCTCTACAGAAGCCCTGTATTGTGTATTAGATCCTCTACAGAAGCCCTGTATTGTGTATTAGATCCTCTACAGAAGCCTGTATTGTGTTAACTAGATCGTCTACACCTGTATTGTGTATTAGATCGTCTACAGAAGCCCTGTATTGTGTATTAGACCCTCTACATAAGCCCCGTATTAATTAGATCATCCATGACGACTGAATAGCCGACCAACGACGTGTTATTCAGCACGGTTCCTCGACGTACAAAGGGGACTCGTCGGTCCAAATAGCCGGTGTTCGTCCTTGTCCACTGTCGAAAGTGTAACGTCACTTACTGACTATAACTCACTCCTTAATTAATGTCGTGAGTAAATCAATTATTCTCTTATCTTCAAGCATGTAAAAACAAAGAAACAATCTTAGGTAAAATGCGTATATATTCAGACAGATAATAAACAAAGCACTTCAAAAAGAACATGTTGTGATCTGATCGTGTCCAGTCGTGAGAAAAGAAGGTCCACCTGGAATAGGAACGGATGATGGAAGGATTACTTCTGAAAAATACTAACAACTTCCTTTAAAACAAATGTAAACATATTTTTTCCGCAAATAGAAGATATGTATATATGTATGGAGATAACTATACATGCATATGTAAAAGGAAATTCTTTCCATAGAAAACATAATCATAATCATGTGAAATAGTTCTCTACTGTATAATAATGTCTATATTATCCAGCTATACACATTTATGAATGATTGGTGGGAGGGCACAAACTATAGTTATCTGACTAAGCACAAATCCTAAAGTAATCAGAACAATAGCTTGCACCAGCATATATACCCAAGAAACGCGACAAAAGAGAATACCCAATTTGCACGAAACAAAACGTGTAACCGAGCACACATAGAATGACGAGATTATGACTTACATGCTGTTCCGAAACGAAAGTAAGTTCATCTAGTGTGCCCACTTTACAATATGTTCACATGGTATTTATTCTAGAAACTTAGTTCAAAATCCACGCGCAGTTTCGCAGCTGTCAGAAGGGACCTTTGCAAAAGGGATACAGCTATATAGACATGCATTTAAAAGCAATATAAAAACAGATTTAAACTTATTTGACATTCCTCTTTGACATTAACTACCTCAGTCATCAATGTCCACTCCAAGCGTGCTGGTGATACTATATACATTACAATATATTTTATTTAGATCTAGCCAGTTTAATCTAGAAAACAGTATATTCACAATATGGTTATTCAAACAATCAACAGGGAATGAAAGTAGATAGTTGGAAATCGCGAACACGATAGATACAAAACACATTGCTGTCTCGGTTTGATAAAAAGTTCTTGCTATCGTTTACGCCCTCAAATCCCGGGTTGAGTAGAATTCAATATTTAAAATGTCAATAGTGCAGAAATTAGAAGAATCATCCCGAATATGATAAGCATATGACGGTGAACATGGAACCTTCAATGAGGTATTTTCACACCAATCCATGGTCAGCGGCGTATGGTCCCAGTTTCTAAAAATGTTTTGCACTAAATAAGAAAAAAAGAGAGGAAATATTTAGTTGGGAGCAGGGGTAATGAAGCCAGTGTATCGCAGGTAACATTCAAAAGACAAAATTAAAAAGCAGCCAGCATATATCCTAAAGGTGATTAAACAATACTTAAATCCATTAAAGGCTGGAGTAGTTGAACCATCTACTAGTATTCGAAATTAAAGTAAATAAAAGAAACAAAAGTATATATAAAAGAGAGTGTACAACCGACATCTGTAAATAAATATCGGGCACAGCGATTTCTAAAGATTGAAATGAATAAATCAAACCTATAGTTCTTTCCCTTAACTAGGTTACCTCCCTTAGTAAATCATCGCTTACGTCCCCTGAAAATCGATAATTCTACTTCCGGGGACTACCGAGATAAAAATGGCAGAAGAAGATAAAGTTGTTGATGCGTGTAAAAATGACTCATTAAACAGTTGTAAAATGGACGAGTTGAAAAGTTATTTACGGTGTGTTGGGCAGCAATATACTCGGACATCAATCATCGGGGTGGGGGTGGGGGTGGGGGAGCCAGATACATCTAAGTACTGTCGTCATGTTAATTGTTTAAACGTTGTGGACACAAACACAACGGGATATAAATAAAGGAAAACAAAATAATATCATACTAAATGAGTAGTATCACACAACTTTGTTTACAAGCTCTTGTATCATCCGCTCGTATTCCTTG
>JAWPHD010020929.1:27500-29902 GCA_037043455.1 Cyrtodaria siliqua | reverse complement strand
GTCTCTCTGTCTGTCTGTCTGTCTGTCTGTTTGTCAGTCTGTCTGTCTGTCTGTCTCTCTGGCTCTCTGTCTGGCTCTCTGTCTGGGTGTGTCTGTCTGTCTGTCTTGGTCTCTGTCTGGCTCTCTGTCTGGCCTGTCTAGCTTTCTGTCTGGGTCTCTGGCTGGCCTGTCTAGCTCTCTGTCTGGGTCTCTGTCTGGCTCTCTGTCTGTTTGTCTGTCTGTCTGTCTGTCTGCATGCCTTTCTGTCTGTCTGTCTGTCTGGCTCTCTGTCTGGCTCTCTGTCTGGCCTGTCTGTGTCTCTGTCTGTGTCTCTGTCTGGCCTGTCTGTCTGTCTGTCTGGGTCTATGTCTGGCTCTCTGTCTGGCCTGTCTGGCTCTCTGTCTGGCTCTCTGTCTGTCTGTCTGTCTGTTTGACTCTCTGTCTAGCTCTCTGTCTGGTCTGTCTTGGTCGCTGTCTGGGTCTCTGTCTGGCATGTCTGTCTGTCTGTCTGTCTGGGTCTCTGTCTGGCTCTCTGTTTGGCCTGTCTGGCTCTATGTCTGGCTCTCTGTATGGCTCTCTGTCTGGCTCTCTGTCTGGCTCTCTGTCTGTCTACCTGTCTGTCTGAGTCTCTGTCTGGGTCTCTGTTTGTGTCTCTGTCTAGCATGTCTGGGTCTCTGTCGGGCTCTCTGTCTGTCTATCCGTCTGTCTGGGTCTCTGATTGGGTCTCTGTTTGTGTCTCTGTCTAGCATGTCTGTATGTCTGTCTGTCTGTCTGGATCTCTGTCTGACTCTCTGTCTGGCCTGTCTGGCTCTCTGTCTGGCTCTCTGTCTGGGTCTCTGTCTGGCTGTCTGGGTCTCTGTCTGGCCTGTCTGGGTCTCTGTCTGGCTTGTCTGTCTTTCTGTCTGTCTGTCTGTCTGTCTGTCCGGATCTCTGTCTGACTCTCTGTCTGGCGTGTCTGGCTCTCTGTCTGGCTCTCTGTCTGGCTGTCTGTCTGTCTGTCTGGCTGTCTGGGTCTCCGTCTGTCCTGTCTGGGTCTCTGTCTGGCCTGTCTGTCTGTCTGTCTGTCTGTCTGTCTGTCTGTCTGTATGTCTGTCTGTCTGTCTGGGTCTCTGTCTGGGTCTCTGTCTGGCCTGTCTGGGTCTCTGTCTGGCTCTCTGGCTCTCTGTCTGTCTGTCAGTCTCTCTGTCTGTCTGTCTGTCTGGGTCTCTGTTTGGCTCTTTGTCTGACCTGTCTAGCTCTCTGTCTGGGTCTCTGTCTGGGTCTCTGTATGTATGTCTGTCTGTCTGTCTGGCTCTCTGTCTGGCCTGTCAGTCTGGCATGTCTGGGTCTCTGTCTGGGTCTCTGTCTGGCCTGTCTGTCCGTCTGTATATCTGTCTGTCTGGGTCTTTGTCTGGCTCTCTGCCTGGCTCTATGTCTGGCATGTTTCGGTCTCTGTCTCGGTCTCTGTCTTGCCTGTCCGTCTGTCTTACTGTCTGTCTGTCTGTGTCTATGTCTGGCTCTCTGGCTCTCTGTCTGTCTGTCAGTCTGTCTGTCTGTCTGTCTGTCTGGGTCTCTGTCTGTCTCTCTGTCTGGCCTGTCTAGCTCTATGGCTGGGTCTCTGTCTGGGTCTCTGTCTGTCTGTCTGTCTGTCTGTCTGCCTGCTCTGTCTGGCTCTCTGTCTGGCTCTCTGTCTGGCCTGTCTGTGTCTCTGTCTGTGTCTCTGTCTGTGTCTGTGTCTGGCCTGTCTTCTGTCTGTCTAGGTCTATGTCTGGCTCTCTGTCTGGCCTGTCTGGCTCTCTGTCTGGCTCTCTGTCTAGCTCTATGTCTGTCTGTCTGTGTCTCTGTCAGGCTCTCTGTCTGTCTGTCTGTCTGGCTGGCTGGCTGTATGTCCGTCTGTGTCTCTGTCTGTCTCTCTGTCTAGCTCTCTGTCTGTCTGTCTGTCTGTCTGTCTGGCTCTCTGTCTGGCCTGTCAGTCTGGCATGTCTGGGTCTCTGTCTGGGTATCTGTCTGGTCTGTCTGTCTGTCTGTCTGTCTGTCTGTGTGTCTGGGTATCTATCTGTCTGTCTGTCTGGGTCTCTGTCTGGGTCTCTGTCTGGCTCTCTGTCTGGCTCTCTGTCTGGGTCTCTGCCTGGCTCTCTGTCTGTCTGTCTGTCTGTCTGTCTGGGACTCTGTCTGGGTCTCTGTCTGGCCTGTCTGGGTCTCTGTCTGTCTCTGTCTGTCCTGTCTGTCTGTCTGGGTCTCTGTCTGGCTCTCTGTCTGGCCTGTCTGGGTCTCTGTCTGGGTCTCTGTCTGGGTCTCTGTCCGTCTGTCTGTCTGTTTGTCTGTCTGTCTGTCTGTCTGTCTGTCTGTCTGTCTGTCTGTCTGTCTGTCTGTCTGTCTGTCTGTCTGTCTGTCTGTCTGTCTGGCTCTCTGTCTGGCTCTCTGTCTGGCATGTCTCGGTCTCT
>JAWPHD010020929.1:7500-10000 GCA_037043455.1 Cyrtodaria siliqua | reverse complement strand
ATGTCTGGGTCTCTGTCTGGCTATCTGGCTCTCTGTCTGTTTGTCTGTCTGTCTGTCTGTCTGGCTGTCTGTTTGGCTGTCTGGCTGTCTGGCTCTCTGTCTGGCTCTCTGTCTGGCCTGTCTGTGTCTCTGTCTGTGTCTGTGTCTGGCCTGTCTGTCTGTGTGGGTCTATGTCTGGCTCTCTGTCTTGCCAGTCCGTCTGTCTTACTGTCTGTCTGTCTGTCTGTCTGTCTGTCTGTGTCTATGTCTGGCTCTCTGTCTGTCTGTCTGTCTGTCTGTCTGGCTGTCTGGCTGTCTGGGTCTCTGTATGGGTATATGTCTGGCTCTTTGTCTGGCATGTCTGTGTCTCTGTCTGGTCTGTCTGTCTGTCTGGTCTGTCTGGGTCTCTGTCTGGCTCTCTGTCTGTCTGTCTGTCTTGGACTCTGTCTGGTTCTCTGTCTGGCCTGTCTGGGTCTCTGTCTGGTCTCTGTCTGTCCTGTCTGTCTGTCTGGATCTCTGTCTGGCTCTCTGTCTGGCCTGTCTGGGTCTCTGCCTGGGTCTCTGTCTGGCCTGTCTGGGTCTCTGTCTGGGTCTCTGTCCGTCTGTCTGTCTGTCTGTCTGTCTGTCTGTCTGTCTGTCTGTCTGGCTCTCTATCTGTCTGTCTGTCTGTCTGTCTGTCTGTCTGTCTGTCTGTCTGTCTGTCTGTCTGTCTGTCTGTCTGTCTGTCTGGGTCTCTGTATGGGTCTATGTCTGGCTCTTTGTCTGGCATGTCTGTGTCTCTGTCTGGTCTGTCTGTCTGTCTGGTCTGTCTGGGTCTCTGTCTGGCTCTCTGTCTGTCTGTCTGTCTGTCTGTCTGGGACTCTGTCTGGGTCTCTGTCTGGCCTGTCTGGGTCTCTGTCTGGTCTCTGTCTGTTCTGTCTGTCTGTCTGGATCTCTGTCTGGCTCTCTGTCTGGCCTGTCTGGGTCTCTGTCCGTCTGTCTGTCTGTCTGTCTGTCTGTCTGGCTGGCTCTATATCTGTCTGTCTGTCTGTTTGTCTTTCTGTCTGTCTGTCTGTCTGTCTTTCTGTCTGTCTGTCTGTCTGTCTGTCTGTCTGTCTGTCTGTCTGTCTGGGTCTCTGTCTTGGTCCCTGTCTGGCATGTCTCGGTCGCTGTCTGTGTCTCTGTCTGATCTGTCTGTCTGTCTTTCTGTCTGTCTGGATATCTGTCTGTCTGTCTGCCTTGGTCTCTGTCTGGCTCTCTGGCTCTCTGTCTGTCTGGGTCTGTCTGTCTGTCTATCTGTCTGTCTGGGTCTCTGTCTGGCTCTCTGTCTGGCCTGTCTAGCTCTCTGTCTGGGTCTCTGTCTGGCTCTCTGTCTGGCCTGTCTAGCTCTCTGTCTGGGTCTCTGTATGGCTCTCTGTCTGTTTGTCTGTCTGTCAGTGTGTCTGCCTGCCTGTCTGTCTGTCTGGCTCTCTGTATGGCTCTCTGTCTGGCCTGTCTGTGTCTCTGTCTGTGTCTCTGTCTGGCATGTCTGTCTGTCTGGGTCTATGTCTGGCTCGCTGTCTGGCCTGTCTGGTTCTCTGTCTGGCTCTCTGTCTGTCTGTTTCTCTGTCAGGCTGTCTGTCTGTCTGTCTGTCTGTCTGTCTGGCTGTCTGTCTGTCTGGCTCTATGTCCGTCTGTGTCTCTGTCTGGCTCTCTGTCTGGCTCTCTGTATGTCTGTCTGTCTGGCATGTCTGGGTCTCTGTCTGGGTCTCTGTCTGGCCTGTCTGTCCGTCTGTCTGTCTGGGTCTGTCTGTCTGTCTGTCTGTCTGTCTGGGTATCTGTCTGGCTCTCTGTCTGGCCTGTCTAGCTCTCTGTCTGGGTCTCTGTCTGGCTCTCTGTCTGGCCTGTCTAGCTCTCTGTCTGGGTCTCTGTATGGCTCTCTGTCTGTTTGTCTGTCTGTCAGTGTGTCTGCCTGCCTGTCTGTCTGTCTGGCTCTCTGTATGTCTCTCTGTCTGGCCTGTCTGTGTCTCTGTCTGTGTCTCTGTCTGTGTCTCTGTCTGGCCTGTCTGTATGTCTGTCTGCTGTCTGTCTGTCTGTCTGGGTCTCTGTCTGGCTCTTTGTCTTGCTCTCTGTCTGGCATGTCTGGCTCACTGTCTTGCTATCTGTCTGATTCTCTGTTTGGATCTTTGTCTGGGTCTCTGTCTGTGTCATTGTCTGGCTCTCTGTCTGTCTGTCTGTCTGTCTGTCTGTCTGTCTGTCTGTCTGTCTGTCTGTATGTATGTATGTCTGTCTGTCTGTCTGTCTGTCTGTCTGGGTCTCTGTCTGGCCTGTCAGGGTCTTTGTCTGGCCTGTCTGTCTGTCTGTCTGTCTGTCTGGGTCTCTGACTGGGTCTCTGTCTGTCATGTCTGGGTCTCTGTCTGGCTCTCTGGCTCTCTGTCTGTTTGCCTGTCTGTCTGTCTGTCTGTCTGTCTGTCTGGCACTCTGTCTGGCTCTCTGTCTGGCCTGTCTGTGTCTCTGTCTGTGTCTGTGTCTGGCCTGTCTGTCTGTCTGGGTCTATGTCTGG